>JAVJIF010021320.1:0-61230 GCA_038442645.1 Agave tequilana
ACATTTACAAAAGACAAGTCTCAACCTTGAGCCTGTTGACATTTACAAAAGACAGGTCTCGATACTTATTGACATTTACAAAAGATAAGTATCACCAACCTTGAGCTTGGTGGCATCTCAATCAGTTATGTCATTGCGACCTCTGAACTGGCAGATAGCCAAGTCTCAATTTTGAGCTTGTTGACATTTACAAAAGACAAGTCTCAATTTTGAGCCTGTTGACATTTACAAAAGACAGGTCTCGATACTTATTGACATTTACAAAAGATAAGTATCACCAACCTTGAACTTGGTGGCATCTCAATCAGTTATGTCATTGCGACCTCTGAACTGGCAGATAGCCAAGTCTCAACCTTGAGCTTGTTGACATTTACAAAAGACAAGTCTCAATTTCTAGCCTGTTGACATTTACAAAAGACAGGTCTCGATACTTATTGACATTTACAAAAGATAAGTATCACCAACCTTGAGCTTGGTGGCATCTCAATCAGTTATGTCATTGCGACCTCTGAACTGGCAGATAGTCAAGTCTCAATTTTGAGCTTGTTGACATTTACAAAAGACAAGTCTCAATTTCGAGCCTGTTGACATTTACAAAAGACAGGTTTTGATACTTATTGACATTTACAAAAGATAAGTATCACCAACCTTGAGCTTGGTGGCGTCTCATTCGGTTATGTCTTTGCGACCTCTGAACCAGCAGACAGCCAAGTCTCAACCTTGAGCCTGTTGACATTTACAAAAGACAGGTCTCACCCGTACTTGTTGGCATCTACAAAAGACAAGTATTACCCTTTTAGCCCCACAAAGGCTAATCTTGAGCTTGGTGGCTTCTCAACCGGTTACGTCAGTGCGACCTCTGAACCAGCAGATAGCCAAGTCTCATTATTCAACCCAACAAGGACTACTCTCGCAAGTGGCTGCAATACAATTTGGGAACGACAACTCAGCAGATAAAGCAAGTTGGAGGTTCGACAGGGGAGTCAAAACAAAATTATTTTTATTAATTTCGAGAAGAAGGGATACATGAAGGCACATATATTACAAGTTACGAGCGTGCGTCATAAGATTTGATCCGTCCTTCAAGAAAGGCCATCCTTGTCTTCCTATCATCAGCAGCCCGGACAAGCGCCTGCGATCTCAGCTCAGCCTCATTAAAGCTCGCTGTCTGGGCTAAGCGAGGTTCAATTTCAACCAAGGTTGCCCTCTGAGCTAACTCCCACAGCGAGAGTTCGTCACTCTGAACCTTGAGTTGCTCAAGCCGCATAATCTCTTCAAGACGTACAGGTTCAGCCTTGGATAAGAGAAGATTTGCCTTCCTGATCATCTCCTTGGCCTTTTCAATTTTATCTTCAGCGTCAAGAAGAGCACTGCTAGAAGCATCGATAGCGTCCCCGAGCTCTATCTTCCTTGTCTCC
Source organism: Agave tequilana (assembly GCA_038442645.1). Classification (NCBI taxonomy): domain Eukaryota; kingdom Viridiplantae; phylum Streptophyta; class Magnoliopsida; order Asparagales; family Asparagaceae; genus Agave; species Agave tequilana. The sequence continues at coordinate 1,419 of JAVJIF010021320.1, forward strand.
AAGGATTTCAAGTCCGAAGAAATAGCCTTAGCGGCTTCCTGAGCAGCAAGATGGGCTTCATGCATTTGAGCGACAAGGTGCGCTAGCTGCTCGTCAACCGAAGACTCCAGGTCTGAACGGTTGAGACGACGCCATTCCTCTACGTCCCTCTCAAATTGGTCTACCAGAAGTTCTAATGCAGCGGCCTGGTTATCCCCTCCGAAGTCTCGGATACTCTCAATACTGCGGGAGAGGACCACCTTTAATGTAGAAAATGGCATTGTCGAGCCTTTCAAGACCAGATCGATGGATCGCTTCAAGCCTTTGTAAAAACTATCGATTATATCAGCTACAAATTCATTTTCAGCCTCGGCCACTCCTGGCAGACGGGCAGCCTCAGAAGATTCCACTGGCCTTGTTGATATTACCGTGGAAGCAACAGTGGGAACACTGGCTGCAGCAGCATGGCAGGTTATCGGTGATCTTGAAGGAGTCCTCATTGAAACCAGTACACTAGCCACAACCGAGGTAGGACTAGTGACCATTTTCTGGACAGCAGGCTCAACCACCAGCGTTGGGGAAGTAGGACTTGTAATCACCCTCAGCTCTGCACCTGGCAAAACTGATGGCACCTCATTCGGGAGTGAAGTTGCCTCCATGACTACCGTCCCTTCAACCTCTATTCCTCTGGCTGGCTCAGGCCGATAAGGGGGCAGGTCACCATATAAAGCATCCAACACAGCAGCATCCGCCGCGGTCGAAGTGCTCATGTCACCCCTGGACCCCTCGGGGAGATCGGTTGGCTCCCTTGAAGCTGACGCACCCAGAGGCAGAACACCTGCAACAAGATTGTGTTTAGGCAGGACACAACAAATAGTAAAAGTCAAAAAGCCAAAGCAATACCAAAAGATGATGTCGCCTCAATTGTCTTGGCGGCCACACCAGTCTCTACAGGCTCCATTGGAAAATCCTTAGCAGAGTCAATACGAATGGCCGGCCCGCTTTCGCTCGCCGAACCCTCCGTTGTCCACCCAAGGGAGCTAGAAGTATCAGAATTTCTCCTCGAAGTCCCGATACCCGAAGGACCAACATCAGCTGCATCACCTCCGGACCCTTCTGAGACCGCGAAATATCCAGCTTCATCACCCTCTTTATAAGTGAACAGGGGATCATAATGTTCCCCTTGTTCTCCAACGGCCTCAGCTCTCGGGCTTGTTGCTGCCTCAGTTCCTGCACCACGAAACGAATGATAAGCTCCCTAAAACACATATAAGGTATATTACAAGGACAGAGCTGATCTTACCCAGGTCCGGAGCAACTTCACCAGTCGCCGGTTCAGCAACTAACGATTCAACTACTAACGGGGCAAGAGGAGGAACTGCCACAGACGGTTCGCCCTCTACAACGACCGTAGGAGCTTGGCGACGGGGCTTTTTCACCAACTGCTTCCTACGAGACCCACCTGTCCGTTTGCGCTTAAGAGGAACGTCGGGATCCTCTTCCTCTGCTTCTTCTACATGTCTTGGGGAGCTGTCCCCATCACGCCAGAACCAGCTGCAAGAGTCTCGGCACCTGCCTCCGCTTCGAAGCGAGGACTTTCTGCATCCGAGGCTTCGCTGTCATCAACAGCAACGAATTCTTCTATGCCCGGGACGCGAACCCTTTTACCTTCCCTTCTCTCAGAGACCTTCCGCTTTAGCCGCTGAGAAATTAACTTCACACCAGAACTGTTAGCATTGAATCTAAGGGGTATGGAGTTGGAAGTCGCATAACACTGGCAGAAGCTCAGGGTCATTTGAAGATTAGGAGTCTTCAACGGCATACGCAGCCGCGCCTCGGTACAGCCCGCAATGAAAAATCGCCAAGCACGGGCTCCATCAAAAAGGCTCCCCATGAAAGCCAGATTAAGATTTGGGTTGCCCACATACAGTTGGTCATATCCAAACTGTTGAGCAAACCGACTTGGAACATAAGGCTCCAAGTAGCAGCTATCCCCGCTCCGGTATAATAAATGTGAGGGCCGGATGCTGACTAGCCACTCAAAAATTCCCCGGCTCAAGGATGACTGCCCTTCCCCCGCATCCTTGAACTCCTCGTCATAGCCTGCATCCCAAATACGGGAAAACAGCGAAAAAGACTATAGACGTCATAGCGACGCACTAATTTACGGGCCTCAGCCACGTAAGTCTTCTGCCATGAGCATCCTTCGAATCGGCAGAGGAGCGCCATTCGAACACCTTCGGGAGGGTCCTCTCCAGCTTCAATCAAAGAGGAACAGTGCAGGGCGAACCACGCCATCAAATAAGTATATGGCAGACCTACTCTGGGGTTAGGTCCGTCGCGGGGTGAAGTGGCCCCCTTTCCACGCTTCGTCACTGGCGGTCTACAGAAACCGTCCGTCAATGCGCGAAGGCCTCTCTGGATACAGCACACCATGGCCGGAAGAAGTCCCAGAGAACGAACATGGACTAGACGAACAGCAGGCAGCAAGACGTTCGGATGAATGACGTCACCCGACGAAGACGGCACCACGCACCTCTTCAGCCAGACTGTCAAGAAGCCAGCCAGCAGTGCCTGCCGGGACATCGGCCGACGAGCCTGGTGATGGAAATTTCGAAGAACATCGCCTTTTTCATAGGGACCGTCGTCTTCTTCCACAACTAGATCCCTTGGGAATACCTTTGCATCCGGCTAAAGATGTCTTCGACAGTGACTCCATAGTGAGCCGCTTCAGGAGTGTTCTCCATATCTGGGAACAAATAATCTCCCCAACTCTTCAAGCTACAGGAAGTTCCCTTACTATTTTCGTGCATGCTGAAGTAAATGTACAAATGGCACATTAACTCCCGGTAAGTCTCGAACAATGCAGGCTCCTGTTTCTCCAGAAGTGCCAATTCCGCCTCGCACGGGAAGTATTCTTCATATGGGATAGATCCCAAAGGCAGAGCAGAGACTTCCCACATCTCATGCAGAGCCATACCCAGTTCGCCAACAGGGGTGAAGAAGGTCCCTGAAGCCGGGCAGTACAATTCAAAGATGGCGTAGAAGCACGCCACGTTCATCTCAATGCCGTAGCAAGTCGCCCTGACGGCCTCATGAAGGTTCAGCCTCTCCAGATCCTCCTCGAAATGAGCGAGGATGTATACAGTTAAATCCCTCCACCATGCCTTCGGAGGGTGAATCCAGCCGGGAGTTATGAAGTCAGTGGCTGGGTAGTTCCCATTAACTTTAAAGAATTGATTGCCAAAGGTCAGCGCCACCACAGGATTTTCTCCCACTAGGATCTCTCGCGATACATTCCCAGGATGTAGACCCATTATGCAACGAGGAGGCCCCGCTCTTGCATAATCAGGAGACTGAAGCATCAATTTTCCTACATGGACGGAGTCGGTACTCCGGCTCACTTCCCACGACATCTTCCGAGCCTGCGTCACGCATTGGAAGGAAGACAAAGAAAAATGCCGCTTGTTAGACGGAAGATAGAACTTCTCGCCATCCAACTGGAAAGTCCATTGCCCCTCCCCGGCCAACAGCTGGCGATCAGGGTCTAGCGCGGCATCCCCGAACATGAAATCGGGCTTCCTATAGGTTCGACGGTCAAAATCTTCAAGGGGAGCCGTAGTCAGAATGCTCCTCGTGGTGCGTTGATCCCCACCATAAATAAGCGTGTCTCGAACGAGAGAGCTCCGCTCACTAAACAGAGAAGCCTGCCCTTGGAATTGCAGGCTGACATTGCCGTCCAATCCCCTGGTCATCCTAAATAGATTGTTCGAAGGACCAGGAGTGTAGTGCACTGCAGGAACAAAGAGAAACTATGATCAGTTCATCAGCCAAGCGAAGGCCTAAACAAAAACACAATTTCCGCTAAGGCATAGCTTCGCTCTCCGAGCGAAGCTAGCATGACGATAGCTTCGCCCAAAGCTTAGCCTCGCAGTTGCAGTTAATTCCGCACTTCACAGCAAAAGCCAGATACAAGGAAATATCCAAGTGTTAGCTTCGCTTCAGAAGCTTAAACAGAATGCGATACAGCCCTGAGGATTAACTTCGTCAAAAAGATATTATGGTCCTGTCAAATTTTAAAGGACAGCTTCGCATCCTGTCATTCAACAGGATATGAACAGCCTAAGGGATAACTTCGCCTGGAAGCCCAAAGAAGAACTCTTCAGTTCTTGGATTCCCAATCAAGAAATCAAAGAGGAAATTCAGGGAACCAAATTCCCTAAGAGCATCAGATCATAATTGATCATTTTTTTTTGGTTCATCCAAAGACAGCCAGATATCGGCTTTAAAAGAGAGACGGCAGTCTCTAATCGAAAGGGAAAGTTTCCTACTGGTGATTGGTCGTTCGATGACCGGAGGAGGAGGACCTTCCGCTGCAGAAGTTACCACTTCTTTTCCCGCTCGTCTCTTGGGCACCATTGAAGAACTGTGGAAATTCTTAAACTCTCGAATGAAGAGGAATGAAGAAGAAAGAAGAAGAAGAGTCAAGTGCTCTGGAAAATTCAAAGAGAAGTGATGACTTTCTCTCTCAGCCCGACCGGGCTTTTATAGGCCGATGATCGCCTGAAACGACGCCTCGAAAAGAGTACAGGCTGTCGTTTCAAATTAATTTGGAACGGCGCCTAAAGCGCCTTCTCGAGAAGCGCTGATTCAGCCCCACTAAGGGCTAACTTCGCCACGAGTTAAAATGCGGATTTCGCACAATACATCAATGACTTCGCCAACAGGATTGCCTTAACTCCGCTGAAGGCATAGGCCGAACTTCGCAGATATGCTAGCTTCGCCGGAAGCTCATTCCTGTTTCAGATGAAATTCTATCTTTAACCCCGCATGGAGTTTAGCTCCGCTGAGCCAAGTTCAGAATGAAGGCAAAGCAAAAATAAATGAGCAGAAAATGAACTTTCATTGATTTAAAAGGAAAGGTACATTGATACTACATCAAGGTTGTGTTTCATACAACAAAATCATTTGCTCAAGAGGCATACAAGCGGTCCTATCTACTTTCAAGCCAAATTAACTGGACACGAAAGGCCTTCCTCCTGCACAAGGCCATAATCCTTCACATAATGATAGAAAGTGCCACCAGAACAGATTGTGCCACCAGGAAGCGAACCTTCTCTGATTTAAACTGGCAAAGGACTGATCGCCACCAACAGGTTGGATCTTCTTTGATAAAAATTGGCAATGGGAAGATCCGCGACCTTACAGGTGACGTCCGCTTTCCCGAAGTGGATCATCTCGGATAAGCGACTACCAGCCTCGCCTCGAAGTGGATCATCTCGGATAAGCGACTGCCAACCTCTTCGGAGACACACATCGGCTGCCCCAGTTTGTTCCTCCTACTTAAGGGTAAAGTCTCAACTGGAAAAGTAAGAGAAAATTCCTGGTTTCTTTCATCAAGTCACAAGATTGGCGAACATAGCTCACTGCAATGTAAAACCGAACAAATTAGCAGTTAAACACAGGAGAAGCTGCAAAAGCACTAAGTCAAATTCTTGGGGCGAAGCAATCCCATTCAGTCAAGTATTGATTTCAGTTAAAGCAGAGGATAGCCTCGCTTGCACAGTGATGATGGGCTAGCTCAGCAAATGCCAAGTCCTAGCCTCGCCTATATGGCTAAGCCAGACTGACCCTGAGGGACGCAGTCTAAGCCCCACCTATATGGCAAGACTGGCTCAACTTTGAAGAGACTAAGTCCCGAGTTTTGCCTGTGTAGCGGACTTAACACGCATGCAGTGATCTTTCTTTGATCAAGTCAAAATGATTGCTTCGCTGGGAAGCTATGCTGAAATCCTTCTCTGCAGATCAGTCAATTACAAAATGAAGAACAAGGGAAATCGATCCCTGAGGCAGCTGTTAGAGCTAAGTTAAGGGAGATGAACTCCCTAAAAGTTTATTGGTAAAGTCTCTGAATGATCAAGACTTACCGGTCCTTGGCCGGGTAATAACCAGAGTGGGCATCCCCACTAGTTCAGAGATCTAAGTATCTCTTTCAACCAATAGAAGAGAAGAAGAGCAGATCACTTCTCTTCAGAGGACCTCAGGTGTCCTATTTATAGGCCTCATGGCCTGAGCGCTGCCGCTTCAAGCGTGGAAGCACGAGCACATTTAAGGCATTTATTGAGCCTTGAAAAAAGGAACGGTTTCCCTTGGAACCGTGCAAAGGGAGAAGCGTCTCCCTCATGAAGGCATTGATGGCGCCTTGAAAAAGGGAATATCCTCCCTCGAAAAAGCACAAGGGAAGAATATCTCCCTCGATCAATGCGAGAGAAGGAGTAATCTTCTCGTAACCGGCCCACAGCAGTTGGCTCGGGAAAGCAACAGTTGCTCCAGAGCGAACTTATTCCGGGAAGCCCAGACGCGAAGCTACCCAGACGCGAATCTACATGATTCTTCGGCGAACTTATCCTAAAGCAGTATTAAAAACAAAGCTGAACTCAACCACCATGGCGACGTTCGTACTTCACATACCACCTATCAGAACAGTTCAAAGTATTTCGAAGTCCGATCCATTGCAGACTTTCGAAAACTTTGAAGGGGGTCTTGTTGACACTTAAAAAAGACAAGATTCTTACTGGCCTGAACAATGTCTAAACTTGTTGACATTTACAAAAGACAGTGACAGACAAGCTGACGACCAGTTTTCACCCATCTCCGAGGGACAAGGAAGCAACTTGGACTCCACTGATCCAGCAAGCAGACAGTAAGCCCGGATTGCCTCTAAACAGACCTCAGCAGGTCTAGGATGCTACCACTTAGCATCACATGAGCCAAAGGGATAGCCTCGCCTGAGAGGCTAAGATCATCCAACTTCACCTTGAAGCCATTCAAAGCTCCGTCAAAAAGTTAACTCATAGCTTCGCCTGAACTGCTGAAGCGTAACTCCGCAAAGAGAGTCAGCTCCGCCTGAAGCCACATGCAACTACGCAGAAAGGGTATATGGTAGCTTCGCAACAGATGACATCTAGCTCCGCCGAAGAAGCCTTCTTCTGACTTCGCCAGATACTGCCTCCAGCTCCACTGTGAGTTCAAAGCGAGCAGCGCCACTGCTGGTCTGCTATGGTCAACTTTTGACCAATCAAATCTCCAGATGAGATCAGATCTAATCAAGATTGAGATCAAATTCAATCAAGATCAAATCTGAGATCAAATTTGGTAGTTGATTGCCACAATCTCTTGACTCTTCTAAAACGAGTAAGAAGATCAGGGGAAATCCTCCAACGATATGGAAAGGATCAAACAGATCAAGAGGATCAACCGACCTGCCATTTCTAGCTTCGCAGAAGCTGATCCTAGCCTCGCAGTAAGGCTACTTTTCAGATTTAAACAGATTTGATTCAATCTGTTTTCATATTTTCAAGGACGATTATACCCTTGCTCTCCCTATAATAGCCCACCAGGGGCACAAGGAGAGAAGAGCTCCAGAAGTAGAGACGCGATACGCTCGAGAGAGGACTCCACAAGTAGAGACTTTTAGAGAATCACTTCTCTAATCAGGGTGCTGATACCCTAATACCTTCTTCTCAAGGAATCTCCGGAACCAGGCGAGAAGGAATTCCTAATTGAAGGCGGTTTTGAGAAGTAGTAAGAGGGTTCTACCAACCTTCTGTTCTCCGATTCCCCGAACCAGGCAAGAAGGGAATCTCATCGCTCGCATCGTCAAAGGGACAAAGTGGTCGCGCGCACTGACCATACCCCTATCGGCACACTTCTCCAGAATCTCTGAGGAGATCTACTTGTAATTTTTAAGAATACTTATAATTTAACTCCTCAACTCTTTTATTGTAAGTTTTCCCCTTTGCAAATCCATGGAAAACAATGCTGTGTTCTTTGAAGACATTTTTCCATATAAACGGGAAGCATATAAGACTTCTGGGAAAAGAACACATGAGATGGCGTTCAGAGATGAAAGCCCTGAGGAACCGACTGTTAATACGGAAATTGAACCAAGAAGAAGTCAGAGATCTAGAATCTCAAAATCTTTTGGTCCAGATTTCATAGCATACGCTATTAAAAGCGAACCTCAAACATTTAAAGAGGCTATGTCAACCCCAGAAGCACAAATGTGAAAAGAAGGTATAAATAACGAAATAGAATCCATACTAAGTAATTATACTTGGGAATTGACAAACTTGCCTCCTGGCAGTAAACCAATTGGGTGTAAGTGGATTTTCAAAAGAAAATTAAAACCCGATAGATCTATCGATAAGTACAAGGTTAGATTAGTAGCCAAGGGTTATCGACAAAAAGAAGGACATTGACTACTTCAATACTTATTCACCAGTAACAAGAATAACATCCATTCGGATGTTGATTGCAATTGCAGTATTGCATAACTTAGATATCCATCAAATGGATGTCAAGACTGCATTCTTAAATGGTGAATTAAATGAAGAAATATATATGGAGCAACCTGAAGGATTTATAGTCAAGGGCCAAGAATACAAAGTGTGTAAATTGGTAAAATCCTTATACGGTCTAAAGCAGGCTCCAAAACAATGGCATGAGAAATTGATAGTGTCATGATCAAAGGATGGATTCACTATCAATGAATGCCATAAGTTGTGTTTACACTAAAACAGTTAGAAATACATGTATCATTGTTTGTCTTTATGTAGACGATATGTTGATACTTGGGACTAATATTGAAATTATTAAGTCCACCAAAAGAATGTTATCCAACAGTTTTGACATGAAGGATCTGGGGGTTGCTGATGTAATTTTAGGAATTAAAATCACCAGAACACCAGATGGAATCAGTCTATCTCAATCTCACTACGTGGATAAGATGATAGAAAGATTTAAGGATCAAGGGATAAAAGAGAATACAAATCCTTTTCTCCCACACGTCCACCTTCATAAGAATACAGGAACTGGAATGCGCCAGTTGGAGTATTCTCAGATTATCGAAAGTCTAATGTATTTGATGAATTGCACTAGACCCGATATTGCTTACGCTGTAAGCAAGTTAAGCAGATACACTAGTAATCCTAGTGATCAACATTGGACTGCTCTACTACGAGTATTGGGTTACGTATCACATACCAAGGAATATGCCTTGAGATATGGACAGTATCCACCTGTACTTGAAGGATACAATGATGCTAATTGGATTGCAGATTCTGAGGAATCAAAATCAACTAGCGATACGTATTTACTCTAGGAGGAGCAGCGGTATCTTGGAAATCTTCTAAGCAAACATGTATTGCCTGTTCCACTATAGAATCAGAATTCATAGCCTTAGATAAGGCCGGAGAAGAAGCAGAATGGCTTCGATAATTTTTGGAAGATATACCATTATGGCAAAAGCCAGTGCCCGCTATATGTATACACTGCGATAATCAAGTAGCTATATCTAGGGCACAAAATGTTATATACAATGGTAAGTCTAGACATATTCGTCGTAGACATAATACTGTGAAGCAGTTGCTCTCAAATGAAATTATCTCTATTACTTTGTCTCGTCAAAAGATAATTTAGCGGATCCGCTTACTAAAGGTTTAAGTGGAGAGCGTATAAACTGCGCATCGAGGGGAATGGGTCTAAAACCTTAACCTTACCGAGTCAGCTTAATGGAAACCTCACTTAGCGACTGGAGATCCACGGACTAAGTTCAAGAGGAAAAACTAGTTATGATTGACTCAGCAAGTAAGCACTTGGGAGCTTGACTCCAATTCCATTCCTATGGTGCACATAAGTGCTTTTCTACAAGTGGATTAAGATAAGCTTAACGCTTTAATGATGCCTATATCTTGTTACTAAACAAGTGGAGTAGAGTAGACTACTCTTAATAGGACGATCACCTATGTGAGTATAGAGTTGGGTCGGCTCTTTGGGAATTTCTATGGAGGCTGTTATTCCCTAAAGATACTCTCTGAAACCAAGAATGTCTAGGTCAAACGGACACACAACCGAGAACCAAAGTTGATTTGGAAAGTCACTGTGTGAAGCTTGTTGACTTGGCTTACACTAACGGCTAATAGTTCAAGACCTAGTTCACTGATTAGCCAGTAAGTCCGATAAAACTTTCGCTATGGAAGGTTCAAGACCTAGTTCACCTATCCTGATGCAGTTTCTTTTCTAAAGTACCTTTCACAATAGAGTCAGTCTCTTTGTGTGTCAATTCCTTGAATCTCCATTCATTGTGGGGGATTGTTGGAATATGAAGAATATATATATGTGAATCTTTGAATTGAATTACGGCGAGATCTGTTGATCGAATCAATTGGATGATGGTTGGAGTGTGTTCTCCTTCCATTGGGGATGAATGTAGTATATTCACATGTTCAATTCCGACTTCGAATGAATGAGATATTCAAGTCTAAATATTGCCTAATTCAAAGCCAAATGGGACTAAAGGTAGCTAAAAATATTTAGTCTCACATTGGCCATGGGATGGAAGTTTGTAGTGTTTAAATAGAGAAAATTGAGAACAAGGGCATGCCCTTTGGGTACTTGGAGTTTTCGCGCGCGATTGGGAGGAAACCATGCCCGCACATGCGCGCGCCGCCGCTGGCCGGCCGGCGGCGGTGCCGGCGTCGGGTCGGGCTTGGGTTCAGGACCGGGACTGGGACCGGGACCAGGTCTGGGTTCGGGTTCCCTACCCGGCCTGGTTCTTTTGAACTGGGTCTCATGGGTATGGGTTACGCGAAGCATACCCGCTCCGCTATCCTGATCCGAACCGACCCGCCAACGAACCCGCTCCGCTATCCGAATTCGAACCGCTCCCGCCAACGGCTGTCGCGGCAGTTGGACGACCAACGGTTCGACTCCGCTATCCGGATCCGAACCGCCCCGCCAACGGACCCGCTCCGCTATCCGAATCCGAACCGCTCCGCCAACGGCTGTTGCGGCAGTTGGACGGCCAACGGTTCGACTCCGCTATCCGGATCCGAACCGCCCCGCCAACGGATCCGAACAGCTCCGCCAACGGCTGTCGCGGCAGTTGGACGACCAACGGTTCGACTCCGCTATCCAGATCCGAACTGCCCCGCCAACGGACCCGCTCCGCTATCCGGATCCGAACCGCTCCGCCAACGGCTGTCGCGGCAGTTGGACGGCCAACGGTTGCGGTGGTTGGGTCGAACCGTTGCAACGGTTCAGACCGAACCGTTGCAACTATTCGTTGGGTTCGGACGAGTTGGCCCCTCCTGGAGCGCTATAAATAGCGCTCCGAATCTCTCATTGAAGAAACATAACACACCAACAGCAAGAAATCTGAAGGAGATCCCTCTCTCTCTCTCTCAGTCTTGAAGTGACTTCCAAACAGGAAGTGGGAAATCAGTAATTCGGTTTCCGAAGCGGCTTCCAAAAGAGATTTTGCAAAAATTCGTTCTGAAAGAGGGCTCAGAAAATTTAACAGATTCTTTAATAGAATTGTTGTCTGAATCTGGGACTTCTAAAGAAGATATTCTTCAACCTTCCTTCTTCCTCTACGTGGGTGCTCCTCCAAAGTAAAGGCAAATATTCTCCCGAAATTTATCTTTGTCCCGCTGCTTCAATAATCCTGTGAAGGTACTAGTTAACTACGGTTCGACCGTACGGTGGTTTGGTAGTGCTATCCAAATACCGTGAAGGAGTGTTGTATCTTGGAAGACCAGCGTCCAGTAACCCGTTAGCACCAGTGCGGGGACGTAATTGTCTTAAGGAGATTCGCTTTAGCGTACCTCACTCCAAGTACTGTATAAGTGAATTAATTTCTTTATACAGGGGATATACTGATATTCAGTATATTGAGACTGATTTATATCAGTCTAATTGGTGTTTAACCAAGGAAGGAAATTGAAAGGTGATTCTTAAATTAAGGAACGTTCTATTGAACGGAAAACCTCCCACCTGATATTTACCGACCTGGCCAATTAGATTGTTGATATTTCAGTGATATTGATTAGCTGTCAGATTGATCCCAGAAACCAACAGGATATTGCTCAAATCTCTGCTTATCGTTTTTCCTAATCTTTCAAGGTTTTGGTTTGGTCCTCTCGGTCTTATACTTTTCTTTATTTTAATAAAACTGAGGGGCTCATGAAGTTGCACGCACATGATAGGAGGGGCTTGTCAGGTGCTAACCTCATTGGGAGTGGCAGGTCCTCGTTGACGCGTTGTTACTAGGGTTGTCTCTATTTTATCCAAAGAAATAGAAACAAAGAAGAGAAGACAATTTGGATAAAAAGTCAGACTAAAATTTAAAAGTGGAATATTATTGGAAAAAAGAAAGGGGAAAAAAGAACAAAAGATAGGCAATAATAAAAAAAAGGAGAAGAAAAGAAAATATTATGAAAAAAGAATGAAAGAAAAAAGAAAAAATTATGAAGAATGAACCATTAATGAAAGAAAAAAATCAGGAAACTAAAACAATATGAACCCAATTATAGAAGAAACAAATAAAACGATAGTATAAATGGAACTGAAAAAAAAGAAGAAACGAACGAACAAAAAATAGAATATTCAAAGTAAAATATAATCATAAATAAAAAATCCGTGAAAATTTAAAGATTGTGATAAAAAAGCAAAATGAATATAAAAAAAAGTAAACCCAGAAAAATCTACAAAAGACTATCGGGGAGACAACTAAAGAAAAAGTTTACAAATATATACTATATTTAAATATGATCTTTACTCTGTATCTCTATTGTTACACATCTATTCTCAATATATTTGAAAGTTATGATAAAATATAATTATATTAAGATGAAGCCTATAACAGATACATGGCACATGCACTTTACTAGCATAATTAAAAACGTTTAAGGGGAGGTTTACTCTCATGATTCCTTCAGAAATTGTGTCGGCCGTCTCCTCCTCTCCCTCCCTTTCTCTGCTTAGACGCCGGCCATCTCCCCTCTCCCCCGCCTCGCCTCTGCCTCCCCCCTCGTCCTCTCTCTGATCCTCCCCTCTCCATGCAAGCCCTCCCCTTTCCTTCTTCCTCCTGCTCCTCCTCGCCTCCCCCTCTTCAGACCCCCACCCCCTTTCTCTCCTCCCATCTTCTTCCCTCACCGTTATCGGTCGGTTTTTTACCGACGGCGGCGGCATACTAATATAATTAAATGCATACATGTTTTTAACGGGTTGATGATGGCTAATACTTGATCTGACGTGTTTTGATTAGCGGTTGACTAGTCAGATGATAAGCGGTTTGTAACCCATAGAGCCCTGACCCATACCCGTTTAAAACGGGTCGGGTATCAATTGCAATATGAGAACGCACTGTTGCTGCTTGCCAAAGGCCTGATTCCTCGAGAAGACGCGACCGCGACTCGGGAGAGCTCCAGCGGAGCCACGTAGCAGCACCTTCCCCCCTCTAGATGCCCACCTGTCCCAAAAATAGAAGCATCGGGAGGGCGGCGGCACCACCACCGAGTGGCTCCTCCAATAAAACGCCATAGGAAGAGATTGGTTCGAGAGATGTCCATAGTAGCTGCTGCTCTCCGCTACGGGACGCCTCTCAGAGATCTTCTCTCCCCTCCGCCGACGACCTCCCTCAGCCTTCGCTGCTCCTTTCTCTCTTCTTCTTCTTCTTCTTCCTCGATAAAGCTCGCCAGGGTCTTGTTCTGCAGCTCCAGGATAGTCCACCCTCTCTTGAGAATGGAGGTACTTCGCTCGCCCCTCAAAACTCCTCCGCGTAAGTTAGTTATTCATTTTGTACAAATCATGCTTCATTGCAACTAGTTGAGAAGCCCCAGTTACTTAATTGGAGAATTGAACTGAATCTCCCGGTGAGACATTTGGTCGAGCAAGTCTACGGCGTCAATTTGTCCAGATTCAGTCTGGAATTTTTTTTCCCACGAAAAGGACAAGTTATTTGTTGATATTTTAGGAAAGATCATGGGAATGAGCACGAGGGTTGGGAGACATAAAAACAACCATAGTATGGAAAGAAGAGGAGTAATGCTCCTCTATACATACAAGGGGAGTTTCTTAATTGCACATCAATAAACAGCTATCAACAACTTAGCTTATGCTCTTGAGGCCTAGTTCGGGTGGTAAAGAACTAGAGGTGGGTTACTTGTGGGAAGTCATAGGTTCAAACCCCTTTGTTCAGGAAATATTAAGCTTTTAAAGAAGGGGGTCCTGCCTCTCTGTTGGATCAAGATCTTGCAACAAGATATTGGGTGAGTAGGGGCCAATTCCCAGCAATCCCATCCTGCTCTCAAGTTAGAGCGGAGCTTGAGAAAGATGAGAAATGAAAGAGAATGTGAAGGATGAGCTCATACTTGATAGAGGTACCGCTATTACAGGTGTGGGAGTACCCGAATGTTCGTCAGGACTGTCATGTCAAGGCCGATATGACAAGCTGGCACATATGCCCCCAGACTTAATATGTTAGACGTCAGGAAGTTGATTCCCCTGCTTGATTAGTGTTATTAAGCCGAGCATACCTGATCTCCCGCTTACTATGGCTGAGCATTCCATCATATACATAAAGATGTGTATGTTTATTGGTAAAGAATTTGTGATAATGAATTTGGTGGGCTATGGGAAGTCACAAGTTCAAGCATTGATTGCGGTCTTTGTTCAAAAATGCAGCTTTCAATGAAGACCTCTAGACATTAGGTAGGAAATGTAGAAACATGACTCAAGTTGGTAATGGATTATTTTGGCAACTGTCTTCATTTACTTGGCATTTTTTTTATCCATAATTTTATATAAGAAATCTCACTCTAGTTTTCTCAAAGATGGATGCAAAAGAGGGATAAACATTAGGGTTTTGTGGTAGTCTGAGATCCTGAACTCTTGGTATTGTTGAGCGGTTTTCTTTTCAGTGATCATGAGTGGTGTCGGTACCTTCTTTTGCGGAGCAATCGTATGCCCAATTATTCAACTTTGGTCTTGACGTTGGTAGATGAAGCGCTGAAGTATGTACAAGTGGTCACAATGGCCATTTCTCCTTGGTCTCCTCTTAGATTCTTGCAAAACAAAAATTAGGGAGAAAATGGGTTCCCTGCTCTATGTAGGGGCTGTTTGGATTCAGGAATTGGGTGGAAGTGAGGAAGTGGGAAGTGTCTTTTCTCATTTCCGCTGTTCATCCAAACACCGGAAAAGGAATGGAAAAAGTTCTTTTCCTTCTCTCTTTTCTCCTTTACACAACGTTTTCCTCACTTCCAGAGTGCTACAGTTAATTTTGTGGTCATGTAATCTCATTTGTAATAAGTTGTAGCACAAAACAATTAATTTTTTGCTCATGTAAATCTCACTTGCATTCTAATTACAGTCTAATTTTTATTTTTCTTAATTATTTTTAATTTAATATTATTTTGCGGTCAACTTTGTAGTCAACTTTTTCACTTTCACTTTCACATTTCCATCCAAACACCGGAAAAGACATAACATTTTCTAAATCACACTTCCCAACAACATCCAAACACCAAAAAACTACTAACCAATTCCCAAGTTCCAAGGGAACTATTACCACTTCCTCACTTCTTCACTTCCTCACTTCCACCCTTAACCAAACAGCCCTACGACGCTCTTGCTCTCAATAGAAACTCGCTCTCGATTTACCTTGCAAAAGTAAAATTTAGAGGATTTAGAAACTAGTGTGTAGTAAACTAATTCTAAAAGATACATGCATGAAGGGTAAAAGAAACTAATCACGGGGTGATGGCCATTAGGAGGGGAATCCGCAGTGGATCTCCTCCCCTCCCGACACCTTTAATTATGTGAGAGAACTAGGATTTACTATAACAGTGAAGAAAACATGCATACATCATGATGATGATGATGATGATGTAGTATAAATGAAGGCAAAATTATGCAAACATGTTTAGGGAATAAATTATTTGGATGGTCATGTATGGTATGTTAACAAGGATTTGAGCAAAACATGATGGTAGGGGTTAAGAATTAGGCTATTAGGCATATGAATCTAACATAACTAATGACAAGAATATTAAGAATAGGGGACATAAAGAGTCTATGAAGATCTTATGATGAAAATCTCTACAATAAGCCTCTAGTGTAGTCCATAGCTTCTCCCGAAGACGGCTAGATGCTATGTGCTGCTGCCTTTGCTCGTTATGGCATCGTAACACATCTCTGCTGCGCCTGCACAACTGTCCTTGTCGGTGATCTTGCTGCAACCCCTTCTCCCTCTTGCATGCGGGTATCTAAACCCTTGCCACCCTCTCCTAGATGGCGTAGGGTGGCTCTAATAATCACATTTCTCTCTTAATCAATGTTTTAAATATCGGATATCGGCGATATACCGGTCGGCAAAATTATGTACTGGATACTGGGTGATATTTCACGATATGGTACTAAATACCGATTGATATATCAATAGTAAATACATATAAGACATTATTAAAAGAAATAAGTTATTATCCAAAAATCATATAAAGCATCATTGAAATACCATAATGAACATAGAATAAAATAAAACAATCTCTCAAGCAAAAAATAATTATTATTATCCAAATAAGTAACTATAAGGGCCGATATATCGGATATTTTCATCTCGGATATCGGCCGATATATCGGCCACGTGGCGATATATCGGCCAATATTGGTCCAAAATGATATCCGGTAAATTTTTGCACTTATCGTATCGTTTTGATAAA
Source organism: Agave tequilana (assembly GCA_038442645.1). NCBI lineage: Eukaryota > Viridiplantae > Streptophyta > Magnoliopsida > Asparagales > Asparagaceae > Agave > Agave tequilana. Next base: position 17,957 of record JAVJIF010021320.1, read on the forward strand.
ATACCGGTATCTCGACCGATATACCGGTATATCGACCGATATTTAAAACAATGCTCTTAATTGGCTGGTCTTGATATAAGTAGTAAACTTAGGTAGGAAGGAAGAGAGCGTTTGAGTGATTAGAATTCACATTGGTTTAGAATCGGATGGGTTTAGAAACTTTAGGTGCAATTCAAAGATCTTAATTGAGTTGGAAGTCTAGAGAATCGGAAAAAAAAAATTCATCTCGTATCCTTCCATTTTAACGTTCAGTTTCCACTCGAGCACCACTTATGAAATAATTAGAAGCCGACTTAAGCTAGATTAGCTCGATTGATTTGAAGTGGTCTGTGAACATGGTGCATGACTTGCATGTGGAAGAATAACTTCAAATTACAAAGTTTTACCATTTCCTTGCAATCTTGCATTGCAATCCTCACAAATTACCCTATTAGCATTACACCTTGATTTATGTATTCTTATATATTTTGAGGATCAATTGGCATGTTTAGAAATGCATGAATTTCTCATGTCAAAAAAGATGACCTTAAATAGCTGAATTGAATTAGACTCAAAACCAAAAATGAATCATGAGGACAATCAAGAAGAGAAATCTTTATTTTGAGAGTGAAGACAGTAACACAGGAGTGGGAGCAACAATCAATTAACAAGATTGCCCTTGATGTGCAAAGATTACTAAAATGCCTTTGATGAAACCAAGTTGGGAAAATTTTAAGAATCTAAAAATAAAAATAAAGAATGAATGAATTTGACAAATTTGATTGAATTCAAAATAGTGGGGGTGAAATCAAGTTATGAAACAGTCAAAAATGGCTATCAACAAGTGGGATGTATTCTTCTTCTTGCACTATTGCTCACATCTCTCTCTAGAAAATACAAGACTTGTCTTAATCTCTCGAAGGTATTGGATTTCTAAGGTTTACTTGTAGTTTTGTGTAGATTGGTGATTTCCCCCCTCTGGGGTCTGACAGGCTACATTGTAGGCCAACTTTAAACTCGATTTACAATAATGATTCTTGCCATTCTAACATGGACACCTAGCTAAAGTCTTAACAGCTTTCCTAAATTGCATAAAAAAATTCTGCACATATTTTAAAAATCTTAATAGCTCTTTCTAATTTTGAGCAAAATCCTAGTTGGAATATACTTCAATGTTGGATTTAATTTGGACTAGATATGGACAAACAGATACTTCTAAGTTGTTCAACTTAATCCAGTAGAACTAGACTTCAAATGCGGATTCAAGTTTGGCCTAGATCTGGACAAACTGATACTTCTGAATTGTTTAACCTGTATTTCCTTCATCTGGTACACATTGTAGAGAACCTTGAACTCGTTAGGGAGATAGAAAGATGGACTTTCAGATGACATTTGTCTTATCCTTATATTATTTCTGCCCTACAACTAGTCGACAAACATCCTTATACTTGCTAGAGTCTTTTACTTTCTGGTATTATTTTTTTAAATAAAATTTTGGGAGGAGAATAATTGTTTCCTAATCAAATAGGGTGTCTTATTTTGATTGGAGTTGAGAGTGTTCCTAATTGATTTACCAAACTTTGTGCGTTACCTATAATGGTCCTGCTGGACTTCAAGGAGTCGTCTTTCTAAATTGGAACAGGTATCTGCATTAATTTCTAGTAAAGTGTGAAGTATTGACTGCACTCTGCAGCAACAGGTGAACTTATGTGGTATTCTTGAGGAATGTGTAATGTTGCATTGTGTGAAAGATACAACCACAATGGTTTCAAGGGAATGGTATGAACATAGTTTCAAATATCGTCCTATTCCAGTATATATATGAAATATTGTATTAGATTTTGAGGTACCAGATACAATATTACCCTTATAATATCGGCTGATTTCTGCCAAAATTGCCGGCTGATATTTGGAGATATTGATATTTAAGACCATAGGCTGATACTGATGTATACCAAGGATTTAAACCATGGGTGTGAAGATTTGAGGATCCTGTCATATAAATAATGATGTTAAAACATTAGGACAGACACCTATTCTGATGGTCTTCCTCTAAAGATGACTAGTTTGGTTTATTCTTCTACTATATCATACTTCATGAATGCTTTATTTGCCTTTATACTTAAACATCTGTCAGAGTATGATGTTCTCTCCAAATAATATAATCTTAAGGGTGGTAAAGTACATTTTGCATGGATTATATGAACTTTTTGCCTGTATTTATTGTGTGAGGTATGTTTGCATATTTCATTGCTGAGGAAGCTTCTCCTTTTTTTTCTTTTGATCTCCAGCGCTTTTGTACTCGAGGATCTATTAGCAAAAACAGGGGACTAGTGGAACAGTTGCAGCAGTATGGCATTATTAAGTCAAAGAAAGTGGCTGAAGTGATGGAGACTGTCGACAGGGGTTTGTTTGTAACAGAAGGGAACCCACCTTATATTGACAGTCCTATGCCTATTGGTTATAATGCAACTATCTCTGCACCTCACATGCACGCAACTTGCCTAGAATTGTTGAAAGATAATCTACAACCTGGCATGCATGCTTTAGATGTTGGTTCAGGTGCCGGATCTACACATTTACTATCGCGGTGATATCTTGTCTTATATTAGTAGTGGCTAATGTTGCTTAGTCTGATATACAGTTTCTTTGATATTTTGTTTGTTGCACTGGAATTAGAAATTCTTGATTGTGAGATTCTACTTAAATCCGGCTGATATTCTGCTGGATTCTACTTAGCAAATCATATCATCTTATCTCTTTGGTCTGGTGGTTTGGAATCTTGCTTCTTGCATATGTTTAACCTGCACGCCCAAAAAGGGTAGGTTTTACCTGCCTGTTGTTTGGCCATCAAGGGTTCTACGGCATGATCCTTTTTTGTCATAGACGTTTATGAGTTTGGCATAAACATGAGGGTTGATATCAGGTTAAGTCTCTACCAATTGAATTACTGTGGAGCTTTTTGTGCTGCATAGGTGGAAAAGGCTTAGATGATGATGATGGTGACGATGATGGAACTTAGGAAAGTAACATATTTCATGTGTAATTAGCCTTGAAGTTATACTTGATAACTCAGATATTTGCAATTTGCATTGTTGGATGGTTGATTGGTTTACCTCTTTTTGACAACTTTATTACAATTCGTTTGTTCATTTCATGAGGTTTTGAGTGTTCTGGTTTAGGTCCCATTTTTTTGGTTATATTCTGCATTTTGATGCTTATGTGCTGAGGATGCAGTTTTAGAGTGCACCAAATTTTAAATTAGGTTTCCACAAACTTGCATATATCAATTTGGAAGCCCTTTCTTGATGTATTCATGGGAGTTTGTTTACAATTCCTTATCATATCTACTAAAAATTGTTATGTTTTGTCCTGTTAATTCCAATTCATAGCAACATTTCTTTAACTAGTGATGGAGAATGTGTGAGCACTTATTTTGTTTAACGGGAAACATCAAAATGTGATTATAGAGATAAAAATACAAACTATAGACATGTTTATAACTGAGCCCCTCGTAGAGCTCAGCAAGCCCGTTTACAATTTGAGGCTTGTAGAGGAGAGAACCTCATATGTTTCAGCAGGGTCAAGGGTACTGTTATTGTCTTCTCATTTTTGTATACTGTTCTTTTTCAGTTTTTCTTTGACTATTGAGAAACATGTGGGGACTGAGGTTTGTTAAAGGGATGACATCAAATGATGTGATTTTATAGATACAACTACACAGTTATACTTCTAAGCGAGGTTTGGAATCTCAAAATGTAGCAGTCTCGGTTGAGTGTTTATCGTATCGTTGTTATCAATATCGAGGATATTAGATGTTTCATCACAGCTGTATTGATGGGTCTTAATTTTTTTTAAAAGTAATTAAAATAAAAAGTTGTTAGGATGATGACAACATTTTAGTATTTTCTGGGATAATAGATGAAGTTTTGATCACGTTTTGACTATTTTAAAATACAATAATAATCAGTATGATAGAATACTCAAATAATACAATCCAACTTGCACGAATAAATTGATAAGCTAAAACCTTAACAATTGCTCTCGAGTGGCCAGGTTCTAAATGAATAGAAATCATATCACAAATTGGACATTTTATATGCTTCTTGTTTGAGTTTAATATTCTTGTAACTATAGTATATCTCCTCTTTGATTTTATTTGTGTTAGGACGCTCTTAAATATTAGTATTAGGATTAGGATTGTATAATACTAATTGTATTAGGAGTAGAATTTTTTTGTCATGTAATCGTAATGCTTATATATTTGGGTTATTGCCCTCATCAATAATACATAGTTGAGTTTCCTCTTCAACTTGGTTAATATGGTATCAGAACAACCCTTTTTCATCATCTTCTATGCCACATCATCTATTAGCTTCCTAACCCTAACTGCCACTAAACCCTAGTCGTCACGTAAGAAACTCTAGCCACCATCTCTTCTTATCTTCTTTTTCTTTCTTTTTTAATCTGAATCTAGATTGAAAAGAAAATCACGTGAAACGTACTGCGGCAGTATTGTTCACCATGAACAATTTTGCTAGTCTAGAATTCTGTTAGTTTGACGACTGAAATTGTTTTGGTCATATTTTGGTGATTTAAGAGTCGTTTTTATGTTTTTGGGCAATTCGCATTTATGAGTTTTGATTTAATTCTACTTGAGTTCGGTAGTGTTTATACTGAGTTTGAGGATCTCAAGATAACCTTCTTTTCTGTTGAGTTTAAGGATCTCTCAAAATCTTCACCCTTTTTTTGAGCTTTTCAAGTATTTTTAAAATCTTGGTTTCTACAGATTTTGAGAATCTTTAAAATTCTAACCTTATAAGAAGGCAAATATTTGATTTTTCTTGGTAGTCTTCGCGCATGAGTGTTAGATTCAACTGAAATTCGGCTTGATTTGATTGGCAACTTCAGCATCGAAATCAATGATTCAGTAGTGTGATTAGTATTAATATTATCTGCTGCTTACTATTATCTGCTTCTCAATGTTTTTTTTAGAAAAGCTTCATTTAGTAAGTTTTTATCTAGTTATTGTATCAATTTGTGCGTGCATGAATAATATCTATGCTCCAGCTTGAGAGGGAGAGTACTAGAGCGTGCAAAGGTATTCTTGTATTTTTTTAATTGTTACTATCTATATAAAAAGAGAGGCAACTCTAATCTAGTGTAAGTCGTCTATTCTCTAAAACCAACATGCTATAGGAAAGGGTTCATGGTTTTTTGGCTTCGAATTCCTAAAGGTTCCATCCTCCTCAAAGCTTAAAGGAGATGAGAAAACACGCATGTGGTTTATTGTCTAAGAAGCATGGACATGGACACAGGAACATGGGTACGGCACGAACATTGATACAGAAACGCCAATTTCTTAAAAGTAAGACACGGCGACATGATGACATTACAATTGAATATTTATGTAAATAATAATAAGAGTGCATAAATATACATGTATAGTAATCTAATGGTTCATACATGTATTGCACAGTTCAATGTGTCTAAATTCTTATGTTGAAATATATTTAAACTTATCATAGTTAATACAAGTTAATATTTTGATGGTATTTCTTGTTTTCCTAAAAAATAGTCTTTAATACATACGCGATAGTATTAAATATCTCACATATTTGAACAAGTATAAGAGAAATGTAGAACATATGTCTAACAAGTGCCTATATGATTTGAGAATAAGTTCGAGAAGTGTTCGGCATGTCGGATACGGGGCTTCATAATAGAAGTACGCATGCTACATAGTTTATTGCCCATTTCTTTGAAATGGATGAAGGCCTATATGACTGGAATTGTCTACTGTGCTTTTGTTACTTTTTTTTGTTTGCATGTGACTAGAAGTGTCTAGCTACACTAACTGTTATAATAATTTAGTTCCTTGATAGTTTTTATTGCATCTCATGTTTGCATCATGTGCGGAGACATTAATTGGAATTCATTATACCTTCCGGAAGAAGTTACAGATGATATGGGCTGTACTGTTCTGAGGAGTACTATATCTTCAGGCTTCATATGGTTGTTCTTTTTGCTATGTAGGGTCTGGGTACTTGACAGCATGCTTCGCACTGATGGTTGGTCCAGAGGGCCGTGCAGTTGGGGTGGAACACATACCCGAGCTTGTGTTGCTTCTATAGAAAATATCAAAAGAAGTGCAGCATCACATTTACTCAATGAGGGCTCTCTCTCCTTACATGTTGCTGGTACGTTTTGCTGAAATCTTGGTGTGTGTGTGTGTGTGTGTGTGTGTATATATATATATATATATATATATATATATATATATATTATATATATATAATATATATATATATATATATATGTTTCTCTTCCCATTACCTTCCTTTATTGGCAGAACTGATGTTGAAGAATTTTCCGTATGACGGGGCACTTGATACACTGTAAAACATAGGTTAGTGGGGTGGGTGGGGGGCGCTCTTCAGGATGTCAAGGCTTGATTTCTTGATATCTGGAGAAGCATATTAAGCTATAAATCAAAGTATTTGATGGACCATGACTTGAGTTGGTTGTACAATCAACGGTAAGAAATGCATAGAAATAAAATGCTAAATGTACAGAACTAGAACGAGTTTCCTAATGTGTTTGAAACTCAACAATCAACATAGAGGTGATGACCATCACATGCTTGTGATTCTTACTAGGAATGTCCTATAGATTCTTTTTACGTTTGGAAATGCGTATATAACACGTGATTTTCAGGTCTTTCCTTGCATGCTTACGCATATTTAATTTACTATTCGATTCTTTAATTGTTAAAACCAGCTGATGGGGAACTTGGAAGACCAATTGGAAGAAATTTTAGTATTTTATTTTTTTTGTTAGTTTTTTTATTTGAGGCACGAGTCATGCACATGGTTTTATCTATTTATGCTATTGTAATTCTTCTTTTTGAGATCAATAAAAACTGATTATTAGTTATTTGAGAGATTGAAACCCTAATTGGGTTCTTTCAAATCTTCGTGTGTGAGGCGTGAAGCTGAGGCGTGAAGCGGGAGAGCAATTCTCTTGGGTGTGATGCCCGATTCTAAATCTCTGAATGTGATGCATTGAGCGGGTGAGCGATCACCTGTGTGATGCCCAGATTAATCTTTATTTTTCCCAATTTTTCAAACCAGAGATTAATTTATACCCAATTTCATCACAAAACTAATTTCTTCCCCAATTTTGAAAACCCTAGTTTCCCCCCGTCCGTCCTACATCAAATTAGTAATAGAGCTAAAAATTCTAATTTTCTCCACCATAATTTCAAAAATCCTAGATATTGTTAGGAGTCATGCTCCTATATATGCTACTAGTAGTCATGTTTCTGTATATTAATAGGAGTCCTACTTATATTATGAGAAGTAATTGTATTAGAATTAGAGTTTTCTTATTATGTAATTATGATGCCTATATTTTTAGAGTATTGTCACATCAAGAATAATTTGGAATCTCCTTTTCTAAATAATTCATTTCTAAAATTCTAACATGGTATTAGAGCAAAAATTCTAACTCTAGCATCTTCTTCAAATTCAAATTTATTAGCCTTAGCTTTTGTTGTCTTCGTTTCAAAAAACTCAAACGTAAGTATCTCTCTATCATCTCCTTGCTAACTGATCTTCAACCTGCCACGATCATCACAAATCCTAACCGACATCAATTTTTACACCATTCAAAGTCCTTAGCTGCTTCTGCCAGCTAAGTTTTTTGTCCTGATCACTTTTGCAGCACTCGTTGGTACTCCTTGTTGCTGTTGTCGACAAAGTTTTTGATTCCAGATCACCTTTACAGTGCTTACTGGCACATTATTTGCTTCCTACTGTCTCAATATCGCCTCTAATGATCTCCAATCATATCCACAACAACCAACGCTTATGGTCTATCATCTACTGTCGAGACTTTTGCTGCTTTTATCGTCTTTGCTGAGTCAACTGTAATATTCTATTACTCGTATTGGGCTACTAGCAAAATCAAGATAAAGAATTATTTGCCTGTGGCAAAGTCTGTGCATGTGTTGGTATTTACTCTAATAAGTATAAGAAATCTCTCAAAATTTCATCTTTGATAGAGTACTGCGTTTGAGGATCTCTCAAAACTTTATCTTATTATTTGCCTATGGCAAAGTCTCTGCGTGCTTCTTGGTATTTACTCTACTAAGTTTGAGAAAATCTTTTAAAATTTCATCTTTTACTATATCTTCTACTATCATTAAGTTTGCGGATTTTTCAAAATCTTCTTTTTGCTGGCTGAGTTTGAGGATATTTCAAAATCTCACCGAGTTGAGGATCTTTCAAAACCTTTTTTTACTAAGTTTGTGGATATCAAATCTCTATTTCTACTGAGTTTGAGAATCTTCAAAACCTTCACTCCTACTGGAGTTTGAGAAACTCTAAAATTTTAACTATATTTAAGGGTCATGCAATTTTCATGTTTTGATTGACAACTTCAACATTAGCATCAACATTGTCAGCAGTGTGGAATCAGTAGTATCTTATCAATGCCTCATTGTGGAATCAACAGTGTGACATCGAATCAGCATTGTGAAAAGTTTATTTAAGATATGTTTTACTAGTATTTGTAACAAGTTGGACATGATTGATATCTATGCTTTAGTTTAAGGAGAGTGTTAAAGTTTTTAATTATTATAGTTACTAATTAGGAGTCATATTGTAGTTACTATATTAGGAGTCATGTTTTATATGCTGTTAGGATCATGTTTCTTTATTTTATTAAGAGTCCTTACTCATTATTAGAAGTAATTGTGTTAGGATTAAAGGTTTTTCTTATCATGTAATTGCGATGTCTATATATTTGGGGCATTCATACATTAATAATAATAAGAAAATCTCTTCTAAATTTCTGATAGATTTGTTTCTTTAGTTTCATTTAAAAAAAAATCAAAACCCTAGATCCTTGTTCCTGTAATTTTGCGAGAAAAAAAATTAACGCTCAAAATTTCTTGAAAATCCCCACGAAAATTCCCAAATATCATTGTTCATCATCTTTCTTCTCCTTTGTTTCAAACACCCAAACCCAAAACTCCAAACTTATCTACAGCCATGATCTCTCCCTTCTCTCCCTATCTTCCCTTCTTCTTCCTTTTTCACGAAAAACCTCTCTCAACCTGTGAACCCATCAGATCTGTTCTTGAGATCTGATCTGCGAACCCATCAGACAACAGCCCCATATTCTTCATCCCTCTTCATCTACTCTAGCCATCACCCTCCGACCTCACCGCCGACGAGATCTCACTTCACCGACCTCACCGTTGACAAGATCTCATCTCAAAGACCTCACAAATGACGAGATCTCATCCCTCACCGACTCGACATCACCACCAACTTTGCCGATCTCCTCCGTTTTCGCCCTCTTCCCAATCGTCTTCTTCTCGATTCCTTCGTTAACTCAATCACTGACCAGGCACAAATCGGCAGCAACAACCATCAACCAGATCTCATCCACCGTCGATAGGATCTCTGACCTCCGCCAACAACAACCTCCCTCGCCGTTATCGAGATCTGACAACCTCGATCAGGCCTCGCCGTTGTCGACTGCAACCGACCCCCTTGCTGTAGGTGACCAACTAAGCTCACGATCACCCGATTCGACTCGCATCTGAACCAGGTCTGTTTCAACTGCGTGCACAGATCGCTTCAAGTCATCAGCCGATCTGATTGCAGCGACAACCCGGCCAGATCCGACATGCTATAGAAAAGTTTTTGCAGACATGACCCGTTCTGACCCGTTTGCAGAAATCATACCCATTTACATTCAGATATGGTTTTGGGGCTTTTTCTTAGCCGTTGAGAGTCTGATTCGAGTTATTTTTGAAGTGTTATAATTGTGGCAGACTTTTCTATACATCCTAGTGATTCTTAAGCTCAAAATGGAGGCAATCATGCTTCCAAAAGTTCTGACATGTTGCAATTCCAATCTTCAGTTTCAGATTCAGACAGATCGGCAACAAATTCAGTTTTCAGTTTTTGAAATTTTTTTTGTGCAATACATAAAGTGAGAGTGATTCACTTAGGTGTGAAGTCTCAATTATTGATTTTGAATTCAACAACAATCCGAGTACAATCTGAGTATGTGACAATGTCTTTATTGTTGAGAACTGACATGGAGTGGGAGAACGATTCTCGCGAGTATGAAGCCCGAATCTAAATCTCTGTATAGTGATGCATAGAGTGGGTGAGCAATCACCTGAGTGTGAGGCCTCAATTAATTTTTATCTTTTTTTTAATTTCCCAAACCCTAGATTAGTTTACCCCAATCCCACCACAAACTCTAATTTTCCCCCACTTTTCAAAACCCTAGTTTTCCATGTCCTTTTTGCATCACCAGCTGATCTACTTTAGAATCAAATCATTTCAAGTCACGATCCTCTTTATCCTGAAGTCTCACTGCTTTAGCTCATCTCAAAATTCTGTAACTTGATCTCAGAAGCCCAAAGCATTGAAATAAATACTTCAGGGTTTTCTCCCTGAAAATTTGTCAGAGGAAGAAATCAAACAGGAATATGACAGTCTATATTGGAACTAGAACTATTTACTTATGGTTAGTAACGATGTGGTAAATTGTCTCAAGAGTTGGGATAAATAGTTTTTTTTCAGAGAGAATTTGATAGAATTCAGTAAGTAGGTTATATCAGAGGGTTAGATCAAGTGAACAGTTGTCAGGGGGCTGAGTGTGGTTTTGCATTTGCAGTTTGTCTTGCATCATTGGGCACCTTTAAGCGTCGTCGATTAGTAATAAACTCTCCCGCAAATATTGTAAGCATTTAATCATTATGAATGATCCTTCAAGCGTCTTTGAGCTCTTCTTAATCCGTAAATGGTTCTTGGCTGCATGCATTTAAACTGAAAGGTCAGTAACTTTCTCTCTTGCCTGTCAATTTTCCTCTAAATTCTATGGCAGTCGAGAATTCCTATCAACTTCCATTGAGCTTTTTGACATACCCCTTTTTGATGGTAAAAGACTTCAACGATGATTTTGAGACATTTAAGTATAATGGTGTCCAGTATACATGAATGAGGGAGGGTGAAATTGTGTAAATTATGCGTCAATTTTGTAGAACTAGTTCAGACTTTTTTAAGGTTGGGTTCATGAAGTGTTCATTAGCTAATTGTACTTTTTACAATTTGTACGCGTGTCGGTGTATTGTGTTGTATCATGCTGATGCCAAAGTGTGTGTGTGTCTGTGTAACATAGATTAAAGCTTTTTGGTTTCTGGTATCAATTAAAGCTTTTCTACTGTTTCTTAACACCTACTACCAATCTTACCTAGTTATATTAGTGTCTTGTACCTCCCTTTCTTTGATCCTTTAGACACAACTTGAAACATGGCTTCTTCTGGTATTAGCATAATTAACACTGTTGATTGACCATTCCATCTTAAGGTTTGGGCTGTAGCGGTGGCCGTCATGGCAACAAGATATTTTCAATAGTAATAGCATCTTGGTTCAGCTCCTCATGTGAACACTTTTCTTTTGTCTTTCCACATATGCCATCTTTCATGTTCCAATTTCTCTTATTAATGAGGGCTGGTTTTGAAGCTACAATTGCCCCGCCAGCTAACAACATAAGCATGTTGGGTTCTAGTGGCATTGTCTTCCTGTTTCCACTTTTCAATGTGTTGTTAAAGCTGATGATATATACACGTCCATGCAGTTGACAACAAGCTTTTTCATCATTGTTGTGCCACTGTTGCTGGCCTTCACTATTTGAATTTATTGTGCTTGCAAAGAAATAAAAAAGATTAGTATAAGATCATCTCCGTACCAGGCTGTAAAACGTAAAACAAATATGAAATATAAAATACAAAAAAATGACGGTGTAGAAAGAAAAAATAGATTTTGTGCTTCTCCCAAAACATCCTACCTATTGGTGGAGTTGACGGAGATTCATTAAATGGAAATAGCGATAAATGGGGATTACAACTAGGGTTCCATGCAACCCATCTGTCATAAAAGAGAGGCACAGTTTTACAAAATAAATCTCTAGATAATGAACACACAGAAACCTAATTAAGGAAAATAATCTCATTGTCCTTGCTAGTACACATCCTTGCTGAAATTCTCCATGCCACATAAATGGATCACTCACTTTTGAACTCCATTGGATGCCCAAAGTAAGTTCCTTGGGCAATCTGCATGACTCTAAAGAGAGAATGATTGCTTAAATGTGCATGGTTCACTTCTCACGCAGGAACTTTGTCTAGAGCAGTGACCCAAATGTGCATGGCTCACAAAACCAAAGCCGTAGGAGGGCTTCATCAAATAAACTTGGCCAAGAGAAAAAACCCATGGTGTGCGTGGCCGTGGCTAATAACAAGTTTAGTGAGAGAGCTAATAAGAGGGCCTCATCAAATATATGCGGTGGCACGGTGGCACCTCTCAGGCACTCGAAATCCCATTTTCAATTGCCATAGCTAGTGTTTAAGTTCAGTTCTATCTGAAAATCTAATTGGATTACAAAGAGCTGCTTCTTTAATTGGAATCATAGTTTGGATCTGCATTCCTGTTGTGACTTGTGAAATTGCTTGATATTTTGTCTCTTTAAGCCTTTTCAGATGAGTGTCGTCAGATTTTGACAAGTGTGTTAAAATGCATGCAGATGGGAGGCAGGGCTGGCCTGAACTGGCACCCTATGATGCCATTCATGTTGGAGCGGCATCCCCTGAAATTCCTAAACCACTGATTGATCAGCTGAAGCCTGGTGGAAGAATGGTTATTCCGGTGGGAGCTACTTCCAAGGTTTGGAGGTGGTCGATAAGAAGCTGGACGGCTCTATCGCTGTGCACACTGTAACATCTGTTCGCTACGTCCCTTTGACGAGCAGAGAATCCCAGCTTCAAGGCTACTGAGTGGGGATGTGCTTTCGTATCCGATTGAAGATGTCAGATGTCTAGCATACACATGTTTGTACAGCTGGAAGCTTCTCTAAGAGATCAAAGGTATTTCTTCGTCACGAGTCTGTTGTTTCTTTGCTCTTGGAAATGCTTATAGCTCGTAGGGCAAGACTAGGCGGCTTTACATAGACTAAGGAGTTTAACCAAATATTTTGAAAGGATGTATATATGTATTTACCATTAGTATTTCAGGGTGTGCTCTAAACTGAGAAATTGTTTGTTCTTTAGTTCAATGTATAGTTGTGTTCTCAGTTTCTTGTTTTGCCTATATGATCTCTTTATATGCTTGGAGTGCGTGGCAGATGTTAAATGATCTGAATTTTTTTTTGTTCACTGCGTTTTTCGTCACCGCGGCCATCTGAGCCGTTCTTTCCTGTGGGCCTCCGGGTGGGACTCAGGGGGCCCGCCGCGGCTGAATGGCTCCTGGGCCAACTGAAATTTGAATGAACCCGTGTGTGCTCATTTTCGAATAAGGTGCAATATTAAAGTATGTCCACGTCGAGGACCGTCCAAGCCGCTAATTTAGTATCTAAATTAATTTAAAAGCTGAGATTAAGCTTATCTTTTCATATATAAAATTTATTTATACCTGTTAAAGTGTTTGATTATTATAGTTACCTCTTAGGAGTCATATTGTTGTTATTGTATTAGGAGTCATGTTTTTATATGTTATTAAGTCTCATTCATATTATGAGTAAGTAATTGTGTTGGGATTATAGATTTTCTTATCATGTAATTGTGATATATATATGTGTGTGTGTGTGTGTACACATATGTATATATGGGGTTACTGTATCTCAGCCGGCGGTGACGTGGCCGAATATATGTCACATATCGGTTGCAGAATGTAGGCGCCAAAAAAATCAAAAATCCCGCCTAAAAAATCGTTAATCAAATTGACCAAAATACCCCTTTTTATTTCTAAATTAGCAAAAAATCATTTACAGCAAAATTTTACCTAAAATATTTGTAATTTACAGAGAATTATCTGTTGAATATATCTACAGTTATAAAATTCCTAATTCTATTACATCGAAATTATAATGGAAAAAAAATTAGAAATTCCTAATTCTACTACATCGAAATTATAATGGAAAAAAATTGGATTAAGATAATATGAAATAAACAGCAGCAGTGAAAAGTAAAAAACATGCTTGAAACATAAAAAAATTGTTATTTTTTAATATAATTTGTTATTATTTAATTTCGTGTTATTTTCTATTCATATAGATTTAATAAAGAAACTGAAATGAATAGAAAAATAAAATTTAATGTGGGGGCAATCGTATATTGAATGTACAGTGTAAAAAAATAATGAAATATAATGGTTAATTATTTTGCAGATATTTTATAAATCAAATGTTCTCGTAACTGCCACAATATTTATTTATATCACGATTGCGACCCTAGTCGCATTCCTTATTCGTTTAGAAATAACAAACAAAACATGCTATCGTTCAACACTGCGACGACAGTCGCTGTCTTTTTTCGCATGCCTTATGTAACAGAATTTTGATCGTTTTACAAAGTAGATTAGCCCTGTGACCGTGAGATCAGTCCGCGTATATCACATCTTATAAAATATTTTATTAATTACTCTGAATTAATGGAAGTAACTACTGTGATACAGTAACAGTCTCAAAAAAAAAAGATGCACTAATATTAATCTCGATAAAGGAAAGATGTGCACCATACGTAATCTAAATATATAGGAAAAATATTCTATAAAAAGTTAATTTGTAGTTCACATAATAAACCTCTGAAAAAAAAGGAACTCTTCCGATTCTCCCGTCATAACTGCTTTACACTTCTTCGAATATTCAATCGTCACCTATAACAATTATTATTACTATTCACGTTGTTTCATTTTATTGACCTTTTTATAGTGCTTGTAACTAATATATTATCTCATATCTAGAAACGATATTTGTGCTCTTCGTTTTCAATTTGATTTCAAAACTTTCAGAAAACAATTCATTCTTGAATTATGTCTTTTCCATCTTCTTCCTCTGAACACTCAGATTTCAACTTCAATCATTCTCCCACCGGTTATCTTTCTTCAGGATATTCTAGTGAATTTGATAGCAGTCTGAACTTCACTCCTTTTGACTATCTCACTACATCAAATAATATTTTATCTGATCCTCCTCTTCATGAGGATGATGAAGTTTTCATGGGACTTAGTGAGGAGGAACTTATTCTTCTGCCACTTTACACAGACATGCTTGATGAAAGCATGTCCTCTGATGCTGGAGGCTCGCTTTCTTTGAGCTTATCTTTTACAGGTTCTTCTCGACACGGATCTTTGATAGAGACGATCCATTCTGAGAGTTTATCGATAAACCAAAGCACCCTCAAAAAGAGGAAAAAAGTGAGGAGTACTGCGAGCTGGACGACGAGGAAGATGATGAGGAAATAAGTGATGAACAGGAAGACGAGGAGAATGAAGACGACGAATCTGCTTTTGATGGTGATGACGACGAGGATTAGGATTTCTTGATCTTTTGATATTCAACGTTATTTTGTCTTCTTTTAAGAGCTTTTAATGCTTTTTTTTGTAAGGTCTCTTTCTGACCATATTATGTTATAAATAAAATTTACTTGTATCTGTAAAATAATCTTTCATATTTTTAAAATACATATAAAGTATGCCTTATAGTTATTATTTCTGCATCTTATCTGCGATAATGATCGCAGTACTCAGATAATAATTACATATGAAACTGCGACCACGGTCGCTGTCCACTCATAAATAGTTTGATCGTTTTTGCATTCAATAAAGTTAAAAACAGCTACCATGGTCACAATCCAAAATTAAACTATATAAACAGATAACACTGCGAACATGATCTCAATCCTCTCAAATCAGTATATTTCACTGTATATCACAATTTAGAAAACTGCGATTGCTGTCGTAAGCACTGCGACTATAGTCGCAGTCCTTGTTCGCATGCAATATGTAAAAAAAAAATTTAATAGTTTATAGGCGGCTGAGACAACAGTCACAGTGAAGAGCAAATATATAAAATCATACGTAAACTGCGACTATAGTATCAGTTCTTAGTCACCGTTATTACATTTAATCTAGCAAAAAAATCATCGACGACATGCTGTCATTAAGCACTGCGATCATAGTCGCAGTCCTTGTTCGCATGCAATATGTAAAAAAAATAATAATAATTTATACATTATATGCGAAAAAGTAAACTGCGAGCGCTTTTAAAACTATTGTGAAATTTTTTATTGACAACTACGAGCTTAGTCGCATTCTTAAAATATATAATATCTGCGTAAAAAAATTAATAAAGAAGCATTCAAATTTATTTCGTGATTTGATGAAGTTGGTCACAGTTTGGTCGCAGTTATAAGAGATAATTGTGACAATATTGACTAACGTCAGAAATATAAAAAAAATAATAAACTGTATAGATCTACTATCTTTTACCGTAGGGACATTTAGTAATTTTAACTGTTTCAATAGGCGGGCCGTCCTTTCTAGTGTGGCTAATAATGTGCCACGTCACCGCAGGCTGAGAGGGACTCTCAGCTGTCGGCTGATATACATATTTCTCGCTCTCTCTCTCTCTCTCTGTGTGTGTGTGTTGTGTGTTGTGTGTGTGTGTGTGTGTGTGTGGTATTGCCCACATCAATAAAATACAAAAAATCTCTTCCTCTAAAATCATGATATGGTATTAGAGCAAAGTTTTCTTTGATCGTCGTTCACGTGCCACTTCAAGCTTGTGCTGGGCTGCGCTCATGTAGCATGTTTCTACCGCCAGATCATATTCTGCTTTCCACTTTCTACTTTAGATTCACTATTATTGTGTCGTACTCTCTCTATTAACTTTGTCGTCATGTATCAGCTACCTGCTGTTGCTGCCTGTTCTTATTGTTGCTACTATTGACTAATTAACGATATTTATATCTATTTCTAATGCTACATATGCCACTGTTTGTTGTTGCCGATTAACTTTACAAGTTATAGTTGTCTCCTACTCTTCTACTGAGTTTGAAAATCTCTCAAAACTTTTACTTCAAATGAATTTGAGTATCTGTCAATATTTCTGCTACTGAGTTTGAGGATCTCCTAAAACCTCCATTTCTACTGAGTTTGAAAATCTCTAAATTTTAATTCTTTTCAAGGAGATGAATATAATTATTTATGCAGTGTTTGTCCAAGTATTTGGTTCGACTCAAATTCAGTTCGTTTCGATTTGCAGCTTCGATATCACCATCAGTGATTCAGCAGATTGACATCAACACTAGACATTTTACTTGTTTTGAAAAATTTTATTTAGGAGATGTTTTATTAGTCATTGTAACAAGATGAGCATAAGATGAGCATGATTGATATCTATGCTCCAGCTTGAGAGGTAGTGTTAAAGTTTTTGATTATGATAGTTACTTATTAAGAATTATATTGTAATTACTGTATTTGGAGTCATGTTTCTATATGCTATTAGGAGTGATATTTCTATATGCTATTAGGAGTCCTATAATGTCCGCTAATTTACTCTCTTGAGCTCCGCCGACCACTGCCTCCTTTGTGCGCTCCATTTCTCAAACGAAAGCCCCTGTCGCTCTGACTCCGAAGCCGGACGTCCCCTCCGCGTGGATGCAACCTACACGAGAGTGAGTAACCTCTATTTTTAAGTGTTTTTTGTCGAATTATTTTGTTTTCTTCATATACTAGATTATTTCCTGAGTTACATTTGAACCAAGATTTTAAGAGGGTCTACAAAATTGTTTGAAATCTACTCTGTGAAGATAGGCTTGCCTTAGCTAAAGCTCCTATCTAGCAAACTTGTTAGATTTGGTACAAATTAGCCATGCCAGAATTGGTTTTGGTTAAGTCACCACATGAAAATGGCCTATAGCGACATTTTAATGTCGTCGTGTCGTTCAACAAATTGTTATTATAGCATATAGCAACATCACAATGACATTTATAAAAAAATATCACTGTAAGCTGAATGATATAACGCTATTTTGCTTGAAACATTGTTACATATAGCTAGAAACAAAATCAACTAAAGTACAATGATAAATAAAAATGCCTCTATATGCAATATCAATTAAATAACAACAAATAATAGAAATCACTTTCTAGAAATATGATTATCCACAAACAAATTTCGAATAAAGCCAATAATTACAATGTAACAATTACAAAAACACCAAAAACTATCAATTGCAATGAAACAAATCACGAAAATACCAAAAACTTTCAATTACAATACCCAAGAATATTTCAATGTGCCTAAGAAATTACAAACTTAGAACTTCAAAAATTTATCTGAAATTCAGGCAGCACCTGAGTACTGATCCTCCTCTCATAAAACTTTTTTTTATCCTCCTCAAGAATACGCTTGCGTCCATCATAGTAGTGGCTGAGTCCTCCACTTGTAGCCCATTGATCAGCTTGTTGTCTCTAAACTCATTATCTACAAAGAAATATGAGGAACAGTGATCAGCACTTTATGGCTATGAGCTTTATTAATACAACAAGAATATACTTAATATGAGAAATACTTTGACTAATTTTAGCACATCACAGCTCAAAAAGTAGAATCACTTTTAGTGAATCCTAAGTTAAGCAAGTTGGACAAAATCAGGTGATTCAATTAGCTTATATATCTACTCAATGAGAGAGCATAAGAGAAAAAATATTCAAATAAACTAAAAGGAGACTACCCCAGGTGCAACTAAATAGGAACTAGATGATGGTTCACTATTGCCAGGTGTTTACAGGAATTGGGTGTATATGTTTCGTTAAGTGCATGGCATTTCCAATACTAATTTTTGAACTAATCATGTGTCAGATGCCAGGTCCAGTGATTTTTCTTTTTTTGAAAAATGAGTTTAAGTCTACTGAAGTTTTGAACTTTATACCATTGACCTAGGCTTGTCTCTATGAAGTAATAAATTTGTCCTGATGTGAAAGTTCTTCAGATATTAGATACATTGCCAATTTTAAGGACAAATTACCCAGTTTGTAAACATAAAGTGTAGAAAGTCGGTTGTCATTCTATTATCTATCCTGGAGGTTAGTGTAGGGGTAGCTAAGTAAGTTGCAGGTTACATTTCCTACATATTGCATGAGATTTTTGTAGTCCAACTACAAAATTGAAGAAAAAGGAATTTAAAGACTAACTAAAAAACTGAATATTCATATTCCCATATACTACATGCAAAGATGAAGAAGTTGATGAAATAGTTTTACCTCTTTCTCATGTAGTGGTCAGTTTCCAGCCTCCTTGAGATCATGCCCGTATCTATCCAGCCCCCAAGCAGGTGAGTGACACGTGGTCACTTTCAGAACCTCCGAGGCGGAGTCCTCGTTCGATTCAAACTCCAAGCAGTTCAATCGTTTATGAGATAGAGATAGAGTCAGTTACAAGCGCCTCTATCTTTAAATCAAATCTTCATTTGAACCCGGCCATTACAAACTGCACTCTGCAACCTGACGCTACCTCTATAAATAGTAGATCCCTTCCAATATGGAAGGGACGATCAATTAAGCCTATAAATCCTAGCACATTAGAGAACACCATTGTAACCGCCATTATTATAGTGGAATTTCTCTCTCCGTGGTTTTCTCCTATTTGGGTTTCCCCATATTTCTTTGTGTTTGCGGTGGATTTTCTATGATTTGTCTTTTCTATTTTCACAAATTTGGTGCATGGATTAATTCCTTAGGAAATTACCCACATCATTTGCTGCTTTCATTGAGGGCTTCTGAATTCATACTCAAGGTCTCCCTATCCAATACTCTTCCTCAAAATGACCATGGTGCACAAGAACGCCACCCGTCATGATCTCAACGTTTCTGACGAATTCGATCCATCAGTTCTCTCCCTTGAGCAACTTGTCCAGATGGTGATAGAACTGCAATGACTGTTGGGCGAACACTGGGCAAAGACCGACCACGAGCGAGAACTAGTCGCTATCAATTGCGATATCGCAGAATGCAAGCGAGAGGCAGTAACGCAGGTCAACAATCACTTGCTCACGCATATAAAAATTCTTCGAGAGGCATAATGAGTCATTGAGTTGGGTGCCAGGGAGACTTAGGTGGGCAGCCCCTTCGAGGTCAACCAACATCCCACAGCTTCAATCGAACTACGTTTCAAGCTAAACAAAATGCGCTACAAAGTAACCTCCCCGCCTGGGGACCCCGAGAGCCTTCAAACTGATAGCTCGCAGAAGCGTGCAAGGGAATATTATGCCCTGACTCACAACAAGAATGCTACCCTAACAACAACGAAGATCGAGAACACCTCAGTTTTCACCCCTCTGAAGCTGTCGATTGACCATATTCTTCACAACATCAAGCATCAGCCATAGGTGAAACTCCCTATGACAGCCAATCACGATACAGATTCCCTGGAAGCAGAGAACTGTTCTTTTCATAGCAGTCGAGGACATGCCACCTTGCTTTTTTGCGGGACCCTCAAAAGATACCTCGAGGACCTAGTGCAATGTGGATACCTGGGTGAGTTCATCCTCTACTTGGAGAAAAATCCTGAGGTTGGAGAAACCCCGACCGTGACCGTCAACTAAAGCATTCGCTCTTCGACACCATTAGGGATAGGAAGACAGCTGGCAGGCAATAGAGTTATTCTCACCCAAAAAAATACTACGTGTTAAAACCATGAAATATCCAATAAAATTATGCAGACTCTTTTACTTTGATGTCCATTGTCTTCTCCAAGTACAACAAGCTCAATCAACAACCTATATGGGTTTCATCCTGATGGCTACAAGGGAAAAAACAACCCATGCGACTATCCCTCGAGGATCCCCCTGAAAGACGGGGACTCGCCCACAATAGCTGCTCAAAGTCAGCCTATACGGGTCTTCACCCTGACGGCCACCGAGTGAGTCAACAACCTACATGGGTCCTATCCTGATGGCTATAAGGGAAAAATAACCCATGCGGCAATCCCTCGGGAGCCTCCTGAAAGACAGGGACTCACCCACGGTGGTTGCTCAGAGTCAGATTATACGGGTCTTCACCTTGACAATCGCTCGAGTGAGTCAACAGCCTACATAGGTCCTACCCTGATGGGTACAAAGGGAAAAAATAGCCCATGCGGCAATCCCTCAGGAAGCCCTCTGAAAGACGGGGACTCACCCACAATGGTTGTTCGGAGTCAGCTTATACGGGGTTTCACCGTGACGGCCACCTGAGTGAGTCAACAACCTATATGGGTCCTACCCTTACGGCTACAAGGAAAAAATAGCCCATGCAGCTATCCCTCGGGGAGCCCCCTGAAAGACGGGGACTCGCCCATGATGGCTGCTCAGAGTCAGCCTATACGAGTCTTCACCCTGAGCAGTCTATACGAGTCTTCACCCTGACGGTCACCCGAGTGAATCAACAGCCTACATGGATCCTGCCCTGACGACTACAAGTGAAAAACAACACATGTGACTATCCCTTGGGGAGCCCCATGAAAGACAAGATTCGTCCACAATAGGTGCTCAAAGTCGGCCTATACGAGTCTTCACCCTGACCGCCACCCGAGTGAGTCAACAGCCTACATGGGTTCTACCCTGACGGTTACAAGAGAGAAATAGCCCATGCGGCTATCCCTTAGAAGTCCCCTGAAAGATGGGAGTCGCCCACAATGGCTGCTCGGAGTCAGACTAAACGAATCTTCACCCTGACAACCACCTGAGTGAGTCAGCAGCCTACATGGGTCCCACCCTGATGGTTAGAAGAAAAAATAGCCCATGCGGCTATCCCTCGGGGATCCCCCTAAAAGATGAGAACTCGCCCAAAATGGCTGCCCGGAGTCAGCCTATATCGGTCTTCACCCTGACGGACACCCAAGTGAGTTAACATCCTACACAGGTCCTACCCTGACGGTTATAAGAAAAAAGTAGCCCATGCAGCTATCCCCCTCAGGGAGTCCCCTGAAAGACGGGGACTCACCCACAATGGCTGCTCGGAGTCAACCTATCCGGGTCTTCACTCTAACGGCCATCGGAGTGAGTCAACAACCTATATGAGTCCTACCCTGATGGCTACAAAGAAAAAACAGCCCATGTGGTTATTTCTCAGGAAGCCCCTGCTTTACTCGGATGGCCACCCGAGTGAGTCAATCGCCTATATGGGTCTTTACCCTGACAGTGACCCTACGGGGGCCTCTTGAAAGATGGGAGCTCACCCACATTGAATCCTCGGAGCCCAATCTATAATGAAATATACCATGATGGTCAACCGAGCAGGTCAATCGCCTATATGGGTCTTCACCCTGATGGTGACTCTTCGAGGAGCCTCCTGAAAGATTGGGGCTCGCCCACTTTGGATGCTCGAAGCCAGCCTATAATGGGATATACCCTAATGCCCACCCGAGTAGGTCAACCACCTATATGGGTCTTCACCCTGATTGAGACCCCTCAGGGAGCCTTCTGAAAGATGGGGGCTCGCCCATATTAGATGCTCGAAGCCAACCTATAATAGGATATACCCTGATGGCCGCCCGAGTAGGTCAACCACCTATATGTGTCTGTTGGCCCAGAGGCCTTCCACTCTAGTTTTGATGATGATTAACTCATGTAGTTATGTTTACTAATAATCTTGTGATTTTAGTTTCAGATCATTAAGCAAAATATTAGTTGGTGATTGCTTCAAAAAGATGAGTTTGGAAGCCTTCACATGGTGATTCCCATGCCCGAGCATCAAGATCATACCTTTGCACTCGGCGGATCACGGTTTGGGATCGAGTCGACATGAAGATGGAGATCGTCAAGAAGACTTAGGTATCCTAGTTTAGTTTAGAGTGTGTTTAGATCCATTTGTAAAGATATGAATAGTTGATATGCTCAAGTGCACAAAACACACAAGCTTTATGGTTTTTCGGTTTTTAGTTTAACCGATATTTGTTTTCATGAATAGTTGATCAAAATAAGTTTAAATAGTTTATATGTATAATAGATGTATTCTAGTTATACATACATGCTTACATGACTTATACAAACTTATTTTGACTATACTATTCATGTATAGAAAAATCAAAGTTTGATAAAAATACATGTTTTGGTTTTTGGTAAAAATGATAAGACACAAAAATAGTTCATATTGATTGATATTTGAGCCAAATTTTTATCACATGTTTATATATCAATGCAAAATGATAAAACTATTTTTGGGCATTTTTATAAGAGATAAAAGAATTTTTAGAAATATTTTAACTTATGTTATTCTGCCCAGAACAGTGTCTGTCAGGCCAGGTCGGCCGACCGCATGGGTCGACCGAACCATAGGCCAGTCGACCCGTACGGTCGACCGACGTGCACAGAACCGTGCACGTTTGGCACACATTGGGACGGTCGACCGGGCGGTCGACCGTACCTGAGAGCAGTGCTCTCTGTTTATTTGGGTCGACCAGGCGGTCGACCGGGTTTGCCCAACGGTCATATTTCAGACCGTTGGCGATCGGCTGGGCCGGCCGACCGGTAGCCTGTCAGGCTGCCAGATCAGCCTAACGGCTAGTTTTTTTTTGGGGCTATAAATACCCCATTTCTTGGGAGATTTTGACAAGATTTTTAGAGCTGATTTTCTCCCATTCTCTGGTTTTAAAAACAAGTTTTAAAAAGTGTTTAAAGAGCAAAAAGATTCATTCTATTTGTTTTTAAGTGTTTTGTTATTTTCAAAGAAAATAGGTTTTTGGGAATTATTTCTTGATCTAAAATTCTATATTCTTTTGGTATTTTTCCCAAGAGATTTTCTTTGATCAAAACACTTATTTTCTGAGCCTATCTTCTATCCTAATCTATTTAGGATCTTTGTTTTGTGGAAAAAGAGAAAAGAAAGAGAGATTGTTAGTGGTTGAAAGATACCACCAAGTTGTAAACCCTTTTCATTGTTGGGTGCTCCCTCTTTGGTTTGCTCCCTCTTTGGTAGAGGTGGAGATTGGTGTTTACTCCCTCTTGGTGAGGTGGAGTTGGTTGTTGGTTTGTATCCCTCAAGTGTGAGGTGGATTGGTTGTTGTTTGGCTAAGGGCCTACCCCTATTGTGTGAGGTGGTGTTTGTATTGAGAGATGAGTTTGGTACTCCTTGTGTTGTAACAAATCCTCTTCGGTAGAGGTTCCCTCGGTGGGAGATAATGGATTGGAAATCCTTCACGGTGGTGAAGGCGGGGATGTAGAGTTAGGGGCTCGAACCTCGAAACATATCTTGGCTTTTACGTTTGATCCATTGTCTCTCAACTCTCTCTCTCTCTCTCTCTCTCTCTCTTTACATTTGTGCAAAGCATCATTCTTAGCATCATATCATACTTGCTTGCATTTGTGCCTTGCATATATTCATATTGCCTATTCATCTTATATGCTTGGTTGTTTGTGTGTGCCTCACTTGTACGTAACCACAAGAGCTTCACATAGCACCTCAACCCATTCAAGGAGAATCAAGAGGAGTTAGTCCAGAGCCCTTCACGGAAAATTCGGCTACACTTGTGTGTTGTACTAAGTGTGTTGCAAAATTTGCATTAGCTTCCGCATTTAGCGCATTTAGTTCCTAGATTAGCATTATCACCTATTCACCCCCCCTCTAGGTGATTTACAATTGGTATCAGAGCCAACGCTTCTGATACTTAGGCTTAACATCCTAGGAGTGAGATCCATTTGTTTGCTAATCTATTATTTGCATTTGCTTGTTTGCACACTCTTATAGTTTGCCATGGACTTCATGACCCCACCTAATTTTGACCCTTCCAACATTGTTGTTTGGAAGTATAGGATGTCCATGTACCTACAAGCCCTAGGTTACAAGGTTCACCTTGCCATTACCAAGGAATCCTTTCTTAGTGATAGCAATCATATAGGGGCCAATGCACAAGCCCTAGAGGCCATTAGAAGCACGTTTTCAAAAGAATATCTTATGCATGTTTCTAACCTTGTTTCCGCTTTTGCAGTGTGGAACAAGTTGACAACAACCACCACCTCCAAGCTTCAAACGCCTATCCAACAAGAAGAGGAATCTAGTGGAGAATCCGACTCACAATGCTTCATGGTCCAAGGGAATGACTTCCCTTGAGGTACAATCGGAAACTCAACTAGATAGTTTTGATGCTAGTTCTTCATGTGATGATTATGTTGATCCCCATGCTTTGAATGAAGAATTATCTATTATTTGTGAAAAATTGATTGAAAAATATAATGTTTTGAAAAAGAAAAGTCTAAGCATTAACAATGATAATAAAAATTTGATTGCTAGACTTGATATTGTTTTGCAAGAGAAAGAGGAGATTGTTAATGAGAGGGATTCATTAAAATCTCAACTTGATCTTGCACTTAAAGAAAATGAGTTTTTGAAAAATAAAAATGATTATGAAAATGTTTTGAAGAAAAATGAAAAACTATCTTCAAAAGTTGATTTTGTTGTAAAAGAAAATGAATCTTTGAAAACAAAAATTATTTCTATTTCAAAAGATTTAGATATGTGTTTAAAGAAAAATATTGTTTTGCAAAATAAGATTGATGCACATGTTTGCCATGCTAGGGTAGTATCACACACTTCACCTATTGTATGCCACACTTCTTCTTTGATTGAAAAAGATATATCCATGTTAAAGAAGAATGTTGTTTGTTTGGGCTCCACTTTGAGCCAATGTGCTAAGAGCCACACACGTTTGGAATCCTTGTTTCGAAAGAAACAAGTTCCATCTCTTCATGCACACCCATCACGGCATACACATGCTCCTCACGGACACCATCACACTATGTATGCTCATGTGTACACTTGTACACATTATGGACGTAAGGGCCACCTTGCTAAATTTTGCTTTGATAGATTACATACTTCAAATTTAGCAAATAAGTTTGTTTAGGTTAGGAATGGCGCTAACCCCAATGGACCCAATAGAATGTAGGTACCAAAGACCACCCCTCTTGTTTATGATGTAGGAGTGGGCTCTCACATGACGTGAGAGTAGCGGTACCTTGGAGTGGATGCGTTCCGAGCTTCATGGAAATCAATTGGATGCATCACTTTCAAGGGATGTTTGGTGGAGAAGACCACCATGTTTTGGAGACAAGGAAAGTTGCCCTCTAGGTTTTGGTAACGATTCCTAACTCCTTATTTATGTTTGCATGCTTTTCATGTTTATCATTTATAGCATGTTTTATTGTTTGTAGATTATTATGAAAATGCCATGATTATTAGATCATTGACATACATGTATAGTATTTGAGACACCCATGTTTAATATGGACCATTATTTTTGTGTTCTCACCTTTGTTTAGCTATCATGTACATCATGAATTTAATAACATGTGAATTTTCTTAATAATCATGTTTAAGATTTATCATGATGATTTTATCTTATTTTGATGCTTCATGTTTTGAATATATGTTTAAATGTCAGTTTTCATTAAGACTAGATATATATTTGTGCATATAGTGAGCCACAAATAAATCTATATATGTTTGAGCTTGAATGCTTATTTGAACCCATTAGATGTGCTAGTATAGTCTAGTTTTGATGATTCATGCATTTTAAACTTGTATTCCTATTTTTGGATTTGTTTTATGTTTATGTGTTTTCATTTCATGTATATGTCTATTTTGCCAAACTTTAAGATATACATGTATACTCCTTGAGTCATTTGCCTTTCATGCAAATCTATATATGGACTCAATTGTGTTTAGGGATATGTATGTATACTTATTGTGTTGACAATTCATACATATACCGTGAAATGAAATTTGTTTTGGTGAAAATTTAGTTTTTTTCTTGATTTCGTGTTTATTTGTTTAACTTCATGTATATGTCTATTTTATCCAAATTATTATTATACATATACATCCTTTTTGAGCCACGTGCCTTAATGCATATATTTGGTGGACTCGTTGTGTTTTGGATATATATGTATGCTTTAGTTTGTATAAGACATACATATACCTTGAAGATTAAATAATTTTGATGATTTTCATCGTTTTAAGGAATATTGAGCTAAATTGAATACTTTCATGATCATGTTCTTCACATTGTACTTGTACACTCACATTTCTTATTTACTCATGTTTTGTTTTCATGAGACCTATATGTGCTTTATTGACTTGAGTGTTGATTATCATGTGGATTTCATGTTTCATGAAAAATATTTTTGTTTTATTCCTTGCTTGAAGGATTTCGTACTAGTTTACAACTTTTTCTTATAACTAGTTGCGATATTCTTCATTTTGGTAGAGTTTTTCAAACAAAACTTATTTTCAAATTTATTTTTGAAAACCCCTACCTTCTATATGAGGTTGAATGGGAGATCATGTTCATGTATGCTTTAAAATGAAAATCATTTAAAACTTGAACCATGATTGGGTGGTAGATAATATGATGTATACACTTGATCATTATTGTTGGTTCAATTGGTATCATTGGACTCTTTCAATTGGTATCAATTTTGACCTTTCTTGTATACTCATATATGTTTGTATATATGTATGCTTTCAATTCCAAGAATATCAATTTCAATTGGTATCTATTTTCCATACATATATATGTTTGTGTTTATGCTAAGCTTGAGTTTCAATTTTGTTTCAATTGATTACTTTTAAATTGGTATCAAGCCTACGCATTGTTTTAGTTGGTATTTCATAAAGGGGGAGAAAATTCGTATTTCATCTTTCAATTGGTATTTGTTTTTCACTCCCATACTTTATGATTGAAAATTTAAATTTAGTATCATATGTTCAAAATGAAAATTATTTACAATTGGTATCAAAATTTTTGTTTAGACATTCAAAATTTACTATATTTAATTTCAATTGGTATCAAGATTTTCATGTGTTTTTGCTTAAAATTGGTATCAATATTTTTTTGTGTGTTTCCTTTCAATTGGTATCAAGATGCTATTCTTTGACATATTTTCAACTGGTACCTTAATTGATTGTCACCCCTAATTGGTTTTGTTTTTGTTTTAGACAAAAAGGGGGAGAAAAATTTATTGATTTAGTTTTGCTTTTACCCTTTTTATTGATGATTGTTTCTTTGTAATAAAAGGGGGAGAAGATTTTATTTTGTTTTGACTGTTTACCCCTTTGTTGATGATTGACAAAAAGGGGGAGAAAGATTTTGAGTTTATAAGTTTTATATATGCATGTTTATGTTTTGCATATATTAAGTTTAATTTAGTTTAATTTTAATTGGTATTTAGAGCATGTTTTGTTTTTAAACATTTCATTGGTATCTATAACCTTTTTATTGTTTATGCATATCTATGTATGCATTCATGTTTGAGAGCTTTCATTGCATATCTATCATTTATTTGTTTATGCATGAGTTAAGGGGGAGCTTCTTTGAAGCTTAACTTTAATCCATGCATATATAACTCCATGAGTTTTATCATCATCAAAAAGGGGGAGATTGTTGGCCCATAGGCCTTCCACTCTAGTTTTGATGATGATTAACTCATGTAGTTATGTTTACTAATAATCTTGTAATTTTAGTTTCAGATCATTAAGCAAGATATTAGTTGGTGATTGCTTCAAAAAGATGAGTTTGAAAGCCTTCACATGGTGATTCCCGTGTCCGAGCATCAAGATCATACCTTTGCACTCGGCGGATCACGGTTTGGGATCGAGTCGACTTGAAGATGGAGATCGTCAAGAAGATTTAGGTATCCTAATTTAGTTTAGAGTGTGTTTAGATCCATTTGTAAAGATATGAATAGTTGATATGCTCAAGTGCACAACACACACAAGTTTTATGGTTTTTCGGTTTTTAGTTTAACCGATATTTGTTTTCATGAATAGTTGATCAAAATAAGTTTAAATAGTTTATATGTATAATAGATGTATTCTAGTTATACATACATGCTTACATGACTTATACAAACTTATTTTGACTATCCTATTCATGTATAGAAAAATCAAAGTTTGATAAAAATACATGTTTTGGTTTTTGGTAAAAATGATAAGACACAAAAATAGTTCATATTGATTGATATTTGAGCCAAATTTTTTATCACATGTTTATATATCAATGCAAAATGATAAAACTATTTTTGGGTTTTTTTATAAGAGATAAAAGAATTTTTAGAAATATTTTAACTTTTTTTCTGCCCAGAACAGTGTCTGTCAGGCCAGGTCGGCCGACCACATGGATCGACCGAACCATAGGCCGGTCGACCCGTACGGTCGACCGACGTGCACAGAACCGTGCACGTTTGGCACACATTGGGACGGCCGACCGGGCGGTCGACCGTACCTGAGAGCAGTGCTCTCTGTTTATTTGGGTCGACCGGGCGGTCGACCGGGTTTGCCCAACGGTCATATTTCAGACCGTTGGCGGTCGGCCGGGCCGGCCGACCGGTAGCCTGTCAGGCTGCCAGATCAGCCTAACGGCTAGTTTTGTTTTGGGGCTATAAATACCCCATTTCTTGGGAGATTTTGACAAGATTTTTAGAGCTGATTTTCTCCCATTCTCTGGTTTTAAAAACAAGTTTTAAAAAATGTTTAAAGAGCAAAAAGATTCATTCTATTTGTTTTAAGTGTTTTGTTATTTTAAAAGAAAATAGGTTTTTGGGAATTGTTTCTTGATCTAAAATTCTATATTCTTTTGGTATTTTTCTCAAGAGATTTTCTTTGATCAAAACACTTGTTTTCCACACTTGAGCCTATCTTCTATCCTAATCTATTTAGGATCGTTGTTTTGTGGAAAAAGAGAAAAAGAAAGAGAGATTGTTTGTGGTTGAAAGATACCACCAAGTTGTAAACCCTTTTCATTGTTGGGTGCTCCCTCTTTGGTAGAGGTTGAGGTTTGGTTTGCTCCCTCTTTGGTAGAGGTGGAGATTGGTGTTTACTCCCTCTTGGTGAGGTGGAGTTGGTTGTTGGTTTGTATCCCTCAAGTGTGAGGTGGATTGGTTGTTGTTTGGCTAAGGGCCTACCCCTATTGTGTGAGGTGGTGTTTGTATTGAGAGAGGAGTTTGGTACTCCTTGTGTTGTAACAAATCCTCTTCGGTAGAGGTTCCCTCGGTTGGAGATAGTGGATTGAAAATCCTTCACGATGGTGAAGGCGGGGATGTAGAGCTAGGGGCTCGAACCTCGAAACATATCTTGGCTTTTGCGTTTGATCCATTGTCTCTCAACTCTCTCTCTCTCTTTACATTTGTGCAAAGCATCATTCTTAGCATCATATCATACTTGCTTGCATTTGTGCCTTGCATATATTCATATTGCCTATTCATCTTATATGCTTGGTTGTTTGTGTGTGCCTCACTTGTACGTAACCACAAGAGCTTCACATAGTACCTCAACCCATTCAAGGGGAATCAAGAGGAGTTAGTCCAGAGCCCTTCACGGGGAATTCAGCTACACTTGTGTGTTGTACTAGGTGTGTTGCAAAATTTGCATTAGCTTCCGTATTTAGCGCATTTAGTTCCTAGATTAGCATTATCACCTATTCACCCCCCTCTAGGTGATTTACATTATCACCCACGTTAGATGCTCGGAGTCAGCCCACAATGGGAATGCCCCCGATGGCCACCCAAGCGAGTCAACAGTCCATCTCAGGTTGTACTCGGATGACCAACATGACAACACAATTTCGAAGCTGGCAGCTTCCCCACTAAGGTAACATTCGCAGGTACAATGGGGAACAAACTCCATTTGGGAACTACACTCCAAATCATTCCAAACGCTTTGAAATCAAACCAGTTCTATGAGCAGACACAACAATAAGTCAAGTCACAATCCCAAATAAGGCAAGACCCAAATAATGCTTTCATTAAAAATTCTATGCCTTATTATATAGTTTTTTTCCTATTACATCCATCACTTACAAGTATAATTACATCTAAAAGGAATGATATAAGATCTGTTATACGTACGTTCTTCCTGAGAGAAAAATCAGATACACCCTCAGCTGCACCCCCAACAACATCCGGGAGACAGCTCCTGAACAAACAATCCACCAGGCCAGAAGGACAAGGGCACTGAGAACCCCCAGGAAGCCACCAGTAAGGGAGATCGCGCCTCGACTACAAACTAAAGCCTGCAAGGCGAAGAAAATACTGATGCCAAGATCGTAACTCCAAAAATTA
Source organism: Agave tequilana (assembly GCA_038442645.1). Lineage (NCBI taxonomy): Eukaryota > Viridiplantae > Streptophyta > Magnoliopsida > Asparagales > Asparagaceae > Agave > Agave tequilana. The sequence goes on from JAVJIF010021320.1 coordinate 48,894, forward strand.
ACTCAGGAGGGGGCAGCCAAAGCACAAGCATCCCACAAGAATACAAACGACCAGCCCCAGAGATCAGAATCATCATTGAGCACTCTTATGCTCCCTGCTTCATGTTTGCTGCAAGGAAAGAAAAAGCGGTCAAGTCCCAACCCCCGCCTGCTCTATGGCAAGAATCTAGATATGCAGATCAAGCAGAAGGTAGAACATTCCTTATCTTCTTGACAGTCAGACTTCGTCATGAGAGCTGAGACTAGTTGATGAGCCCATGACGAGAACCAAAACTCCTTGACAAAAAGATTCTTGAACATCAGGAGCGCAGCAACCATCGCCTTCAACTTTCTTTCCTTCCTATACGAATGAAGAAGGAAGGAGACATCACTGCCCGCAGAACAATGAAAGATTTTAGCAATAAGAAACTTTCAAGAAGCAGTTCAGATATCTCCTGAAGAGTTTCGCCTATTTATAAAATGAGCCTAAGTGTCAACCGTTCAGAATTCTAATCCTCAGAGAAGACGAAGAGCCACTCGATCAGCAGCCTACACATGTTACGATGGTTCGGACTCAAAATGTCGAGCTGGATATGTCACACTTTCCTCGAACATCGCGAATCCTCAAAAAGTAGTGACAAATTGACCGACGCGATTGCAGATGGGATGCATATTTAAGGTTCTGACAACCTATGAGACACTCCACTACAAGAAAAGAACTGAAACGACAGCAACTGACTCAAATCCATGTCCAAAATTTCCTTCTCTATCTGCTCCCCTCTCCATCTCTCAGAGTTTCTGGGAACCTATACCTCCTGAGGGAAGGTTCTCGACCCCCTACAAAGAGGAAAGCAGAGGGGGCATTTTTAGTCAGTTTTTGACCTCTTCAGGATCACGCCACGTGTCTATCCAGCACCCAAGCAGTCGCGTGACACGTGATCGCTTCCAGAAACCTTCGAGCGAGAGTCCTTGTTCGATTCAAAGTCCAAGCAGTTCAAGTGGTTAGGTGATAGAGATAGAGTAAGTTACAAGCGCCCATATCTCCAGATTAGATCTTCATTTGAGCCCGACTATTACAGCTTGGGAACAGATCAACCATATCAGAAGCTGGACGCAGATAATCTGATAGAGATGAACTCTCGCCAAACCAATTCAAAACAGAATGTTCAGCTCTAATCAACCCTGGGATTAGCGGTTAACTATTTAAACAAAGTTGGACTCTGCAACCTCATCTAACAGATGCTATTTGTATAAATAGTAGATTCCTTCCAAAGTGAAGGGGGACGATCAATTAAGCCCAGAAATCCTAGACATCAGAGAACACCATTGTAACCGCCGTTATCATAGTCGAATATCTCTCTCTTTCCCTATGGTTTTCTCCTATTTGAGTTTTCATGTTATTCTCTGTGTTTGTGGTGAATTTTCTGTGATTTGCTTTTTTCATCTCCATAAATTTAGTGCGTGGATTAATTCCTTAGGAAATTACTCACAACACTCACGAACTCACGAAGAGTGATGCTCTTTGTGCCCAAAGCGTGCTTCATCTTATCTTAAAAAAAAAGCATGACCAATAGTAAAGACATAAACTACAATAAAAAGAGACAAATGACAAATAAAGAAACAATACTTTTGCTCACTTGAACCTCCAATGGGATATAATGTGCATCAATTTCTCCTCTTCAACCCTTGGATCAACATCCAAGACCCTGCCAGTACCATTCCACTCTCTCCATTTTTTGCCTAATGACTTAAAAGTTCATTTCCTAACTTTTGGATGATCAAATTCATATTATCATGTATAGCATATAACAAGAATTTTAGCTTGGAAAACATTTTTTAATAGAACAGAGGAAAAGTGGCATCTTATTGTAGATGAAAAACACATGCTCTATCCATCAGATTCAATCAAGTTTTTATCCTAGGCTACAAGTCGAAATAGAAATAAGTTATAATAAAAGACATCACACTATCATTCAACCAATGTAGCTCATATAATAAAATTGACAAATAAAGGATATATAAATGAACTTTCATGCTACACGACACCTAGATTTTCACAAGGCATGGAACATATTATATAATATACATGAATTACAATATCCTTTGTAACAGGATCAATAGCACATGTAGAACATAACCGACACAATAAATATTCTCACTTGTATGATTCTCTTAATTGAATAACCAGAAGTTAACAATCATGTATTCTACAAGTTAACAATCATGTATTCTACAAGGCCAACATTTTACATATTAAAAGTTTGAGAGGTTACCAATGAAAATAATATAAAATAGCAAAGAAAGATGTCATGTGAGGTACTAAATTAAGCTATAACAAAAAAAAAAAAAAAAAAAAAATCCATTGTAGCTCCACAATATTAGCAGTTAGTAGTTTAGCATTCCACTCAAAGGTATGCATAGTAACTCATTTTAACACCCTTATACAATATGTATCTGGTTGACGTTTTTATCTTGTTAACGATTTCAGCTACTCTTTGAAATGTATTACAATTTGAATAACTTTGAAAGTAATTAAGACTTCACAATTTCTAATTAAAAGAAGAAAATGAGACGTGCTCTGTTTATACAACACATAAATTAAATATTTTTGTGTAGTCACGCTTTATTTTTCTATATGAAGAACCCAATAACTTAAATAGTAAAAGTGAGGCCTCTTCTCTAGGATTTCAATCCAATCTTCAATTGGTTGTTTCCTTCCCGGGTAAAAACATAGACATTTACAATCGATTTGCTTTTCAAGTAGAAGCCTAGACATTTACAATTACTTTCTTTGTGGGTAAAACTATAGAACTTGCCGACTTTCTTTGCGGCTAGAAGCCTAAACCTTACACCAATACATTTCCTAGGTGGTTAAATTTTCTCACAACACAATTTCATAAAATGAGTTTGTTCTCTAACAAGATGATAATCAATAAAACACAAATCTCATATAAAAATTACAACTTTGAGGCACTAGTAGTAAGAAAAATTATGATTAAGTTTAGTTTAGCACTATAGATCTAGATGAATGAATAAACACTATGAAAACTTTAGATCTAGAATATTTGACAACTTGAAATAATTGAGAGAGAAATAAAGAAACTATAAAATAATTTCTCAATCAAAGAACTTTAAAGCACAAGAGAATCACTCTTTAAATTTTTGAATAGAATAAGAAAAATAAGCTCCTCGAAAAGTTATTTGCTCAAGATCTCTTTTGAGTGAATTCTAATATGCAAAGTTAGTAAGAGAATATAACTAGTATTTATAGGTAGGAAAAGATAAAGTTAGGCGAAAGCAAGCTTAGCCCAAAAAATTGAAGTTCAAATCTTCTCCCAATTCAAATCTGCGCACATCCGGTCTACCGCCAGAGTGCTTCGGTCAATCCGTTGGAGCAAAGAGCAAAACCAAATCAAAATTTCAATCGCGATCGACCTGTTTGCAATTCGAAAATTGCAATGGTTAAAAAAATTATGTACTGTTGGTTTGACTTGACTTTTATACCAAATAAAATATTGAAATAATATTTTCAAAAGTTCTCACTTTTCAAATTTGCGAAAGTCAGATCAACCCAGCAGCTAATTGTAGAAAAATTCAAAACTGAATTTTTGCACTGGGCGGTCGACATGGCGGCCGATCCAAGCTTAACAGAAAGTTAGGGTGCAACTCTGGCATCAGAATACGAAGCGGCGGTCGATCCGACTCCTCCCCGAGAGCGTTGAACTTAAAACACGAACTGCCGGATGAATTGGCGGCCGATCTGTGTGGATCTCAAAGATCTCAAGCCACTCAGCCAACTTTGGGTCGACCGTTACGTGTTGGCGGTCGATCCGTTGTCGCTAGTTTGCTACTATACATTTCAAGCGATACTATTCGGTTGACAGGTGTGTTCTAGTGATCGATCCAAAAACCCCAAACTCACAAATTTTGATTAAATGCCTTCAAAAAAATAAATAGTTTGTATAAATTCCAATAGGCATAAAGCCAAAATGTATAGGCCCAAAAAAAATTCAAATTCAATTTAAAGAATTTTGGGCATTTTAACAAAATTTTGAGGGAAATCATACTTGAATTCAGAATTGAAATATATATGCATAAGTATGAATATACAAACTAGTGCTAATTTAAATTTTTGCTTTAATTCTTCTTACTTCGTATAATATTTTTAAAAGATATAGCAATCTTTGACCCATCACTCTATCTCTAATTGATTTGACTTGATAAATTGAATATCTTAAGCTAGATCTTTGTCATCACCTCTATTACGATTTTGTAATACGAGTTCTGATCCATCTAACCTTCATCCAAATACTTTGACCTAAATCAAAATACAAGAAAACTACAATAAGAGTTGTTAGCGCGTAAGTAGCTTAACAAGCGGTCATAATCAAACAAAAAATACAATATGGCTAATAATCTCCCCCTTAATGATGACAATTCATTAAGATACATAAAACTATAATTAATTGTCAGTCTCATGGCTCCCCTACATATATGCATCACACATAGAAAAAGAGAAGAATACTAAAGCTCTTCCTGCATATATGCACTGATACATAGTGCACAAGAGATATATCTCAAGTAAAACTTAAAAACTTGTATTGTAAGGAGATACCACCAAATATATGTGTGTATCACAAATATATCAACATATATCATATATCACACATAAGCATGTACAAACTTGCTAAAATTATTAATTCCAACATATATAGTATATGCAAGCTTTACAAAACTCTAAATTGTACCAAACATGTACAAACTAATAAATCACATATATGTATGCAAAGGTCATCAAAAATAGTACATGCATATATCTACACACTTGAATGAGTACACAAGAGACATATATTACAAAAATCAAGAAGCTTAAGTGTGTATCTCATGCACAAGAATGGACAAAAACATGCATATTTAGATAACTATCTTATGTATTACCAATCTCATGTGTCACCAAATATCACCAAATAACTCAAATTACTCAAATTCTCTTCCCCTTTGGCATCATCAAGAGGGGATGAGATATAAAAAATGATATAAAGACAAACAAATACTAAAGCCACCAAACGCATAGATCAAAATATATATAAAGCATAAATAGTTTCTAAATAAACTATTACAACCCATCAACTGTGTAAATATTAAAATATACAAGCCGATACAATCAATATCAAGACAACTGTGGGTCAAAAGATATATTTGTTTCAAGATTATAGACCATCATCAGATCAAAACAAGTTTTAAAACCACAAAAAGAAAACCGTCATAGGTATGTCTTATTCACATCTTGATCTTGAGCGCAGAGGCTTAAGGAACTTATGTATCCAATGATGCAGTTGGATTTCAATAACAAAAAGTGATAGATATGCAAAATGAGGCAGGGTAGTATGAGAAAATTTCAGGAAGTATGAACTATGGTATAAGATACTCACCAACTAGATTATAGGGAATAGTAAGAGATGTCACTGCTCTAAGACCACCACTAGCAGTGTTGGGTCCTCCTGTGTCATGTGAGGTCCTCAACATATCCTCCCTCACCATTTCTTGGCTCATCTGCCTTCATAGGCTGCTCCTACTCATGCTGTTGCTGCTGTGGCTAGTGAAGACCTTTGATAGGTCCAAACACAAGTCTCCGCATACCAACCCACTGAATAGGGTCTTGAAACAGTTAGTAACTACTTTCATTCCTTTGTTGTGCTTCTCTGACAACAAAGCAGCATTAGCCATGAGCCCCCCTGAAAAGTCTTTAACTCAACTAGTTTCTCTTCTACACTCTTCTATTTTCTCTCATTGTCTTCTTCTCTCTTAAACTCTTCTTCAGATATCTTTCTCATTGCAGTATCAATCCTCCTCTTCTTCTGAACTATCACCAAGTTCGATACTCTTCTTTTTCTTCTCTCTTGAGTTATTCCTCAATAGCTTCTCCTATAACAACTAACTCATCACTTGGAGGAACCGATGTAAGCTTCATACTGCTCAAAATATTTTTGTTGAAGTCTCTCTTGTACTTGCTTGGGGTCTTTGACATCAAGTCGATTTTACTTTCTTGAACACCTTTATCAACACCATCCCATAACCAATGTTGCCCTTTCCTCACATCAAATTTCACACAAAAGCATGTGCAAGAGTCACCTTAATGTTCTTCTTAAGAGAATATAGGAGAAGTATGGCATCACTCCTCACTCATCAAAAGTGTCCTCATTGAGGAAAAACATTATGCATGATGATCTTAGCCATAATTTTACATTGTAGTGTCAATAAAGAAGCATTTAACTTTGTGTTCATGTCTATAGATGGATTATGCCTCTTACCAAGCAAGAGTTTCCTTGTCTCATCTACATCCTAACCAAGTTCATCAAAGGAACTATCAAAGAATTCTACCTCACTATTGGGAAGTTGAAAAACTTTCTCAATTAAGCTAGGGGTGACAACAAACTTGATTCCATCAATTAGATAATAAATTTCATATTTTGTTCTACTCCATTGCATGTTTGCATAGAACTTTCCCACAAGATCGGGATACCAAGAGAGTTTTTCTTTCAAGAATACAAAAAGTCCTATACTAGCAAACATGTCGCCAATATTGTATGTTTGAAGAGAATCGATATCCACGTCTCCCAAGATGGAGTTTATTGGGGTTGAAATAATCCATGAATTTCTTTGCTTTGAGACTAATGAAACAAGTCAAAGCTGGATCTCCCTCTTTGATAAGACCTTTTAGATCAATGTCATCACCAAAGTATAATTCTTCAGTTGCTTCTTTTGCAGCAGCAACCTCCTCTGAATCAAGATTTTTCTCACTTTTCTTCCTCCTCTTTCTCCTTACTTTCTTTCTCATCCTTCACATATTTTCAAGATCGCTTTTCACAGTGATGGTTCGCTTGGTGGTTGTTTGCTTTATCTTAGGAGTTCTTTTAGAAGCACTCCTTCATCTTTGTAGATGTTTTCGCTGTCGCTGTCGATTTTCTTTTTTGTGGGTAGCTTCGCTCTCACTATGGTGCAAAAGACGGCGGAGATGGGAGAAATAATAATTGATTTGATTAGGATTTGAAAATTTTTGAGTGTGAATCAAGAACTTTAGAATTTGAAAATTTTTGGGTTTGGTTTGGAGATGAAACATTTGGAGAAGAGTGGGTAAAGATAAAATTGTGGTTGGCTAAAAAAAAATAAAAGGTATGCTTCAATTGGCTTGACCCACCAAGTTGGATGGTCGATCTGATTAATTCTTTTAAAGCTTTTGAACTCAAAAAGTTTAGCCATAAATTCGATCGACTGTCAGCTTTCAGCGGTCAACCTGGATGTAAACAAGTACCTATTTTGCTAAAAAAAATTCAGAAAAATACACATAAATTAAAAAAAAATTCAACAGCAAATCTTTCATAGAAATAACAAGAAAAACAACAAAATTTAATCACAAAAATAATAGAAAGTCAAACAATTTTAAGAATCAAGAGAACACAAACCTAATTTCTTACAGATAGAATAAAATTGATCTTTCGGCAATGGTTTTGTAAAAATATCTGCAAGTTGATTCTTAATGTCCACAAATTCAAGTTTGTTGTCACCACATTAAATATGATCTTTCAAATGGTCTCCCACATCAATAAGTTATGTTCGAGAATAAAGGATAGAATTTTTGGACAAATTTATAGCACTAGTATTATCACACAAGATATAAATAGTATCAAAATTTAATCCAAAATATCCAAAGTTTTTCTCATTCATGCGGTAGCGATATGTTTCACTTCCGTTGTGGACAAAGTCACACAATTTTGTTTTTTGCTAAACCAAAAAATAAAAACATGTCCTAAAATTGGCACCACTGGTGCTTTTGCGGTCTACTCTGCTTCCGACAAAATTCGTACCACAATAACTAATTAAATCATATGATGTATGCTTAGGATAAAACAAGTCAAAGCTAGATGTACTTTTAATATATCTAATAATCATCTTAATCACATGCAAATACGATTCTTAAGGAGAGGCTTGAAATCTAGCACACAAGCATACACTAAATATTATATTTGATCTATTAGCAGTATGACAAAGCAAATTACCAATCATACCTCTATAGCTTTCACGTCTACATTTTTACCTTTCTCATCTTTATCAAGCTTTGTTGAAGTGCTCATTGGTGCTCCAATTGTCTTGGCATCTTACAATTTGAACTTTTTCACAAGTTTTTTTGCATACTTCTCTTGGTTTATAAAAATAACATTCTTGGTTTGCTTGATTTTTAAGTCAAGAAAGAAAGTTAAACTCACCCATCATACTCATCTCGAATTCTTTTTGCTTACAATATGAAAATTCTTCACAGAGAGATTCATTAGTAGCACCAACGATAATATCTTCAACATAGATTTGCATGAGTAGCATATCATTACCTTTGACCTTAATAAATAAGGTGCAGTCAATCCTACCCTTACCAGAACCATTTTTATAAAGAAAATTTAATAGTCTTTCATACTAAGCACGTGGTGCTTACTTCAAACCTAAAAGAGCTTCTTTAATTTGAAAACATGATTCGGAAATTTATAATTTTCAAAGGGAGGTTGTTCAACATAAGCTTACTCCTCAATAAAACCATTTAGAAAAACACTTTTAGAAGATACGAAATTATTTTTGAAACTTGCAAAGGTGAAAACCAAAACTCATCATCAAGAACATGAAATATATCTTTAGATTGTACTTGAGATAAGAAAGCAAGGTTACCACACTCGCTTTTAGCTTGAGCTCTAGTTTTGACTCCTCTTGATGTGTCACCAATGATTTGCTCATTTGGATGGTCTTTGATAAATTTCTAAGCCATAGCAAATTATGAGAAGTATTTTCCGGTTCTTACTCTTGAGAGGATTGAAAGTCACATTTTTCTTGATTGGAGATGTCAAGATTCATCTTTTTCAATGCTTCCGGTAATGTACATATCTCATCATCATCTTTTCTTGAATCCAAAAGATTAGTCTCTTTGAAAGAAACATGAATCGATTCTTCAATAACCATTGTACGCACACGATAAGCCTTATTAGAAGTAGAATATTCAAGAAAAATATCATCAAAATTTCCTATGTTATCCTTGGTATTCAAAGTAAAACATTTGCATTCAAAAATACGAAAATATGAAATGTTTAGAGATTTTTGATAATAGAGTTAATAAAGAGTTTTCTTTAAATAGGACGGATCAAAACATGATTCAAAACATGATATGTCGTACTGATGGCTTCACCCCAAAAATATTTTGATAAATCACAAGAATTCAATGAAATGCGTGTCATCTCTTATATTATATGATTCTTTTGTTCAATAATACCATTTTGTTGCGGTGTTCTTGGTGTAGAGAACATGTGCTCAGTGTCATGCTCATCACAAAATATTTCAAAAATTTTATTTTCAAATTCATAACTATTATCACTTCTAATCTTTACAATAGAGTGACCATATTCTCTCTAAAACGTGTTAGCAAAAAAATTGAAACTTGCATCACTTTTGTGTGTCGAAAACAAAACCCAAGTAAATAGGAAGAAATCATTGACAATTACATAAATAAAGTTTTTGCTATCAAAACTAGTCATCCTCGTAAGACCAAACAAATCTATATGAAGTAATGACAAGGGTTTAGAGGTAGTCACTGTCTTCTTGTGGTGAAATGAGTTCTTGACTTGCTTATTTCTCTTGTAATTTTCAAAAGTCAAGTCTTTTGGGATTCTAAGCTTCGGTAGCCCTCTTATCAAAAACTTCTAGTTGAAATTGTCAAGTGATTCCATGTTTGCATGCCCGAGTCTATTATGCCAAATCCATGTTTCTTGCTTTAGAGAACTTAAACACTCAACATTATAATTAGAGAGATCATTAAGCTCAAAAGTGTAAACATTCTATCTCGACTAGCCTCAATACAAGCTTACAATTATTATCAACAATCAAACATTTATTGGGTTAGAAAGTTGTAGGAAGAGAGAGGAAGTCGACCACAACAAGGATCAGCAGCAGAATCAGAATCAGCAGCAGCAGCAGGACCGGTCGACCGGTGTGCACCAACGTGCACAGGCTGTTGCGGTCGACGCCCGGCCGACCGCAGAAGGAGAACGGTCGACCGCCCGGTCGACCGACTGACATTACCTAACTCTCGGTTAGGCACGGTCGACCAGCACGGTCGACCGGGGCTTGGTTGGGTCGGTCGACCGACCGGTCGACCGACAGACGGGTCTGGACTATTTTCAGAAAGTTTGCTGAATGGAAACGAATCCTATAAGGAATCTGATTTTCCTAGGGTTTTCTTGGGTATATTAGAGAGGCAGAGTCCTCTTAATATATAATGTTTGCAATTTATATTGATTATCAAATCAAAAAAAAATCTCTCTTTCCTGCCCCGAGGACGTAGGCGAAATTGGCCGAACCTCGTTAAATCTTGTTTTGGTTTTCTCCCATTGTTTAATTATTCTTGTTGTTGGTAGTACTTCTATATATTGCATCTGTGGCTTAAGGGTTCCTCTAAGTGGTTATTGTTCTGCGCACAACAAGTGTATAAGAGCATCTCAGGTTCGTCGTGGGATCATCTGGTGATTCGAAGGGCATCTGTAACTGATTGGCGGAGATCGTGTGTCAATCTCAGGTCAGCGTTGCGACTGTTTTGGGATCGTGTGTCGATCTCAGAACAGCGCGTGAAGTGCTCAAGGAATCAATTTGAGGAGTAGATCTATTCAGAAACTCATCTAGGGTTTCGTGAGGAGGTAAAGATCTGATCTTTATCAAATTTGTTTTATCTAACTCCGTTGGTTTTTCGCATTACATAGAGGATCTAGTCAAAGAGATGGCTGAAGAAAGTACATCTGTGAGAACCATGAACCACATCCGAGGATTGATGTGGTGAAATTCAATGGCACGAACAATTTTGGTATGTGGAGGTGCGAGGTGATGGATGCACTGACGGCATCAAATCTCAAAGACACTCTACGTTTGGAGAAGAAGTGAATCACAACTACTGAAGAAGAGTGGGATAAGATGAACCGATCAGCGTGTGACTTAATCAGATCGTGTCTAACACAAGACATCAAATACCTTGTGTTACACGAAACATCTGCGAGGCAGTTGTGGGAGATCCTAGAAAGAAAGTATCTGACCAAAAGTATTGAATTCAGACTATAACTGAAGAGCAAGCTGTATGGTTTTCAGATGAAGAAAGGATGCTCTGAAATGAACATCTGAATCACTACACAAAGCTTCTTACGGATTTGATTAATGTGAATGTCGAGGTAAATGAAGAAGATAAAGCGGTAATTCTTTTGAACTCTCTTCCTGCAGAGGAGTTTGAGACTTTTACTTTAACCTTCATAAATGGTAGATAGTCCCTTAATTATCATGAAGTGTCGTCTGCTCTGGTTATTATGAGACGAGGAGAAAAGAAAGACAGTCTTCTTAGGCAAGCACATCAGCAGAGGCATTAGCAGTAAGAGGCAGAGGTTCACACAGGAAGGGCAAAGATGATCGAGGGAGATCGAAGTCCAGGCCAGGTTATAGAGATCTGAAGAAGAACCAGTGTGCCTTCTGCAAAGAATTAGGGCACTGAAAAGTTGACTATCCAAAGGCCAAAGGGAAGAAGAAGGAGTCTAAGACTGAGGAAATCTTGCAAAGGAGGTCAGTACTCAGACAGTACCTCACAGGCAGGTGGATCAGACTCGGATCATCGGTATTCTCGTTCTCTGTCACTACTCCTATCATTGGCTACTCAGGAGATAATGAGTGGATATTGGATACTGGTGCTACATACCATGTGTGCCCGAATAGGGATTGGTTTTCTAGTTTTGAGAAACTGGAGGGATGTTCAGTCGTTATGGGTGACGATCATCCATGTATCATGGAAGGTGTAGGAACAATCCAGATCAAGATGTCGATGGGATGATACGAGAACTGAACGAAGTGAGGTATGTACCTCAACTGAAGAGAAACCTTATCTCTGTGGAGCTTTGGAGACAGGGTCTTGTGGTGTCAATAAGGAAGTAGTCCTTAAGATGACCAAAGGCTCGATGGGGGTACTGAAGGCCGTTCGTCGGAACAATCTTTACTACTTGAAGGGTAGTACTATTACAGGACAAGTGGCAACTTCTACTGAGTCAGATGAAGACTCAAAACCAAGCTATGTCATATGAGGCTGGGACACACAGGAGAAAGTCTTTTACAAGCTCTTGCAAGACAAGGATTATTGAAAGGTGCCGGAACCTGTAAATTAGAATTTTGTGAACATTGTGTCATCGAAAAGAGACAAGGTGAAATTCGGCACAGTAACTCATTGCACCAAGGGGATTCTGGATTATGTTCACACTGACGTTTGGGGACCTACCAAGACTGCATCAATTGGAGGTAACCAC
>JAVJIF010021321.1:0-81644 GCA_038442645.1 Agave tequilana
GGATGGGAGAAACTGATGAGTACCGATATAATCTTCATGTTTATGATGGTCTTATAGTGTCGCGCGGCCTATACTTGGATTCGACCTGGAGGCCACCAGGCATTTCCGTGAGGTGTACTGGCACCCCTACTCTCCCCTGCCTGCCGGTTGTGCCATAAGCCCCTGGGCCTATTCCTGTGGGCGGTGACATCCTATTCCTGTTCGGGCATAAATAAGTCCCGTACCTAGCGATATGTTCCGGCTCAGTACCGGATACTCCTTGACTGTTGTCTCGGGTATGTACGGGACCCATTCTAAGTATGGTTCGTCGATCCCCATCAGTTTCCAATACTTACTGTCCGATCTGTATGCTGAGGTATGTGGAATGGGACACATACCGATATACAAATCAGATGAGTTTTAATAACATAATTATAACATGCTCCTGATATCTGACTAGCTATACTCTTGACCTATACTGCTCACCACTTATACCTGTGCTACTTTATTGGATTACTTGATTGTTTCCGTACTGTTTCATTATTCTGTTATTGTGAAGGCAAACTCATGTTATATAAACTCAGATTACAATGACGTGAGTGTAGGTATATATATGAGGGTTTCCTTATTTGGATATTCTTTGACGTACTAATCTCACGAATCGGTAATGTGGGCTTTGTATAGCTGGTTTTCCTGGAGTTATTTTACTGTCTCGTTCATGTTCATATGTGTTTATATTCACGATACACCTTTCATGTACAAACGTGTGCCTGATATGCACGCCACTTGGCTTTATTATATGTACTCGCGAGGTTGCATCTGACAACCCTGAATCCTCATGTCCAGTCCTAAAGCCCGGACCTTGGTGGCCTTGCGGTACTGATCAGAGTGCGCAGCGGATCCTTCCGTGGCAATCAGAGCGCAACAGAAGCTTAAACATCACCGTAGCTCTTCCTCCCAGCTCTTCTCCTGATTGGCTCTCGAGGTTCCTCTTACTGCTCGTGAGCACCTCTCAGCTTTTGTTATGTACATCTCTTCGTATGTTGTACTTTTATATTTTCTGGTGATGTATATTCCTGTAATATTGTATCATTCTCTGTGATAACCATGTACTTGTATTTTTCTGTTGGAATGTATATTACCAGTGTGCTTCCGCACTCTGATTCTTACCTGTACTGATACTTAGTGTATATACGTGAGGGTATTTCTATCTGCGTATATACGTCGCAGTGACGTCTCCGTACCCGCGGGAGTGGGCGTCACAATACGATTAAGGATAAACTAAACAGATATAGTTATATTACTTTTATCTCATCTACGACATATTAAATGTGATACATACTATGATATTATTGTGTACATATCAATACTTTCACCATATCCATTGTCAATCAGCTTCTATAGTAATGGATTACACGACCTCCGGTGCTAAATGTCAATTCGGATGACATGGTTGATGTCGAAGCGCTCAAATAATCTCGTGCTACTCTTGTAAGAATCGAATACTTTCCATTATTACTTTTTTATGAACTCAAAATATCAAAATCTAATACGTTATTCTATTGAAGAATAGTCTCTTCCATACGGATATCATTATCAATCAACTAACATTCGGATATCGGATCAGGTACGAATAAGATATTACTTTTACCATATTCGTATCCGCACCTAACTTTCGGGTACGAATACATATATGAATATTGACGGATGCGAAAAATGATATCCGTATCCGAATTAGAGGTGGATTCGGATGCGGATATCCCCGGTGGCACCCCTATTCTCAGTGGTTGGAATTCATTTAAAAAAAGTATCCAAATAATCTTATTATTCTTGGTATCTTTCTTCCTTTCCTTATTTTTTATATTCTCACCATGGCAATAATTGTCACTACCATCATAGTTGTCTATCATCGTCACCACTGCCACTAACTTGTTGATCGTCACACTCATCATTGTTGCTGCTGTCACCATAACCACCATAGTTGACTGTTACCATCACCGTCACTGTCGCTGATGACCAACACCGTCGTCGGCCATCACTGCCGATACCATTGTCGATTGTCACTGCCAACACCGACCACCGACACCATCGTTGATCGTTGAAACAACCACTATCAACGTTGATCAACGCCACCCCCCCCCCCCCCCCCCCCCCCCCCCCCCCCCCCGCTACCGCCTACGCTACCACTACCGTCTACACCGTCCTTGCCGCCACCAACTACCGTTACTGCCTTGCCGCCACCAATGACCATCAACTGTGGCCCTTACTACTACCTGCTACCACCTGCCACTCCATCATCACCAGGGACCACCTGTCGCCACCGCTGCCAAACTATCTCCGTCATCACGGTTGCCACACCGTTAGTCGTTGTCAACTTTCATCACTTCTTTCGCTGCTACTATCCTCGCACTACAATGTTACTTTGAAAAAAGTTTACTGAGTAATGTCATGTACCTAGAAGTCTTTTTGACACACAAAAGAAACTATAACTCATTTGCTGAAATATTCTACTTGTACCAAACATGTTAATTCAACATTCCTAAAAATTTATTGCCTAGAAGTGAAATTCCTTAAAACTGAGAATATTATATTAATATTTTGCATACCAAACGCAGTGCAATGATGAAGAACAATGAAGAAAATGTATGTTCACCGTATTAATGGCATTGAGAAACCAATTTCCATTTGAGGTTCTTCGAAACTCTGGATCTCCCTCATACACCATCTCTCTACTGAATCTTCTTCATATTATTCGAACTTAATCACTGAATCTGTCTACATGCAAATCAAACCTATGGTGTGTATCTCTACAAAGGTTATATAATTTAATGCATATACATGTTTGTTTCGTTGCAAAACGTCGCAAGTCGTAAGTCGTAAAATGAGAATGGAAAAAATGAACTGTAGCAGAGAAAATATATTGTGTTTTACGGTGTTTGGTTGATAAAGTGGAGTGTAAATGGAAAAGTATATTGTGTTTTACGGTGTTTTGGTTGATAAAGTGAAAGTGTAAATGATAAAGTATATTGTGTTTTACGGTGTTTGGTTGGTAATGTAAAAGTGTAAGTGGAAAGTTGACCACAAAATTAACTATAGCAGTAATTTAAATATTATAAATACTATTAAATTAAATCTACTATTACAAATTAAATTGTATTAATAATTTGAGATAAAAAATTAATAATCTTAATATTTTATTTATAACAATAATATTAATAAAATATTAGTAAAATTAGTAAAATATTACTACAATATTAACTAAATAAGTAATTATAAAATTTTAAAAAAATCTAAAGAAACTGAATAAAATTTTAAGGATACTAATAAAATATAAATATTAAAAAAATCTTAAGAAAATTAATAAAATATAGTTATAATATTATAATATTAAAAAATACTTAAGATTATTATAATATTAAATTTTATGATAATAATATCGTAATATTATAAAAATATAAAATTAACAAAGTAAAATATAATTATAAATTTAATAATGAAATATTATTATGATATTATTATAATGAATTATTACAATATTAGCATAATAAATATTAATATAATTTTAAAGTATATTATAATATTAATAAAGTAATTATTTATATTAAGAAATAAATAAATTAATATATAATAATTTTATATTAAAACACATTATTGTTATATTAATAAAATATTAAATTTAAATAAATATTAAGAAAATTGGTGTAAATATTAATAAATAATAAAGTATTAAATAACAATATTAAATTATATATTAAATTAAAATAATAAAATAGTAAATATTAAAACAATCTTAAAATAATAAAAAACTAAAAAATACCAGTATAAAATAATTCGATAAGAAATTAAGCACTATTAAAAATATTAAATATATTAAATATTTAATAATATTAAATTATATATTGATTATCAAGTAACTGCTTTGGCACTACGAATGTATTACAAGTAGAATTTACATGACCACAAAATTAACTGTAGCAGTTGCAAGTGAGAAAATTTGAGTGTAAAAGTGAGATTTATATGACCACAAATTTAACTGTAGCAACTGCAGTGAGAAATGAGAGTTGTATTTTGCGAAATGTTTTGCAACGAAACAAACAGTTGAAAATGGAAAAGAGTTTTACGACTTGCGATTTTACGACGTTTTGCGGGGAAACAAACAGGCCATAAGTGCATCTCTTGTGTGTTACAAGACTCCCATATACGTTGCCTCTTGTGAGAAAGAAAACACTTTGATGCTCCATGATGAAGATTTGTGCATCCAACTTTGTTATCTGCATCAACATCAATCTACTCTTCATTGGATTCCTCTTGTTATCTGCATGGCCGGCCTCCACCAACCTCATTCTCTGCAGAATCCAGACAGAAGTAGTGTTGACAAACAACAAAAGAGAACGATGGATGATAGCACAGTGTAAACTGAAAGACTCAGGGCACCATCCCACTAGTCTGTTAGGTGGAGTTGCCCAAATCCTTATAAACTCAAGACCATCCCCACGTCTAGCCAATGTGAGACTATTTGTTCGACCCAATCCCAACATAAACTGCAAGAGTCGAGCTACATAGTTTTTGTGCTTATTTTTGTGCAGAATTTATGATTTTGATAATACAATCAGAAGAATGTTTATTGATGGGTGAGGCAATGAAAGGAAGCTCGCTCTAGCTCAGCTTTTGATTGCCAACTCCCTCGGAGCTCCTCTTCTGCGTTGAGGGGGCTTCTTCTGATTCCTGTCAACAATGGTGGTGATCGGGCCATCAACGAGGCTGCAGGGATGAAGACTCCAGTTCCAATGATTGGCCTCGTCGCTGACCTTGAACGCGCAACAACAGAGGGCTGGTGGTGGTGGTTGCCGTGGTACTCAAATTTGGTAACGGTGGGCGGTGAAGCCATTGACGGAGGATGCATCTGTTTCCTGGCCGCGGTATGAAATGGATTGCGACTGTCGAAAGTTCCTCCTCCGTCTTCATCTTCATCTTCGCCCTCTGAGATAAGACGCAGGAGTCGCCACTCTATTTCCATGAAGAGGGCATCATCCTCTCTGGCGTCGCCGAAGCAAGCATCCATGTCCATGTTCCTGTGTTTTTGAGAGAGAGAGGTGTTAGAAAGAAGCAGAGATGGGAATGATATAAATAGAGAGGGAAGAAGAAGAAGAAGAAGAAGAGAGAGGAAGCGTTACTCCGAGGATTGAAAGTGAAGTGAATTGTCCAAATGAGGTGGATTCAATGGCGACTCATAATCATAATCAATGATGTAAACAAATAGAAACTAATCAGTACTTAGCAAAAAGACAATATATGTTAATAAATAAATAATAACAAGAAGCAGCGTAGGTTTGAATCTGTAGTTTGGAAAATGAAATTTAATTAATTTAACTAAGCGTGCAATTAAAATTAAGTAAAAAAATTATATTTTTCGAAATCAATGTATCAATTAATTCGCATTTGGGTCAAAACTACTTCCTCCATCACTTTCTTTGCTTGTCATGTTGCTTGTTAGACTAAACAAAAAGTGTTTCTCATTTATTTAATGGATTTTAATCCAAATTCGCGAATATTTTAGTAACTAACAAAAGATGGGTTTTTTTTTTCTTCTTTTCATTCAATCTAACTGATTTCAAGTGTTGATTTATAAAATATTAAGAGTTTTTGTTTTCTCGAAATTGGCTACAATAGCACACATTATAGCCTAAAAAACTAACTTGAGTTCAGGAAGCACATATAGTCTCTCAAAATGTTTGACGGGAAAACAACAGTTTCTAGTGGTTGAAGAGTGTTGGAAAATACAATCGCATACATGCATGCACCTTGTCGACTTCCCAAAGAGTGCAAGCAACACACTTCCAATTAGTTTTCCTCCATATATGTTCACGGTTTGTGTTTGTATTCATGGAAGTGAGAGGAAAATAAGAAGTGGGAAGTGGAAGTGAGAAATGTGAAAGTGTAGTGAGAAATTAAGATTTGGAGAAATTGAGTTTTCCGGTGCTTGGCTGTAGTATGCAAGTGTAGTGGAAAATATATTGTATTTTTCGGCATTTGATTAGTGATGTGGAAGTGAAAATCGAAAAGATGATCACAAAGTTGACCATAAAATAATATTAAATTAAATATTATTTTTAAAATGACGTTTTTTTAAATTATAATTGGACTGCAAGTGAAATTTACATGACATCAAAATTTAATACATTAAGGTACAACTTATAACAAGTGAAATTTACATGACCACAAATTAACTGTAGCACGGTGAAAATGAAAAAATAGTAATGTAAAAGGAAGATGTAAAAGGAAAAAGGGAAAAAGAAAAAGATTTTTCCATTTTCCATTTCCGGTTCAAAACAAACAAGAGAAGTGGAAAATGAGTTTTCTCACTTCTCATTTTCCTCCCACTTCCATGAATCCAAACACACCCGAATCTGTGAAAACTCTAGGTAGTTCAGTGAAGGAGCAGCATCGAAAATTCCAAGTACGTCTGCCAGCCCTTCACCAAGTTATTCAACCTCAACAAGCAAGACTTCAACATACATTGCTAGCAATCGAGATGAGTTCTCTCTCTCAACTCCAATAGCCCAAAGCAAATTGGTGGTAGGGCATATCTCCTCCCAAATTGCTCTCTCACAAGAAACCCAAGTCTCCATGGAACTCATATTTGCATCCTATTCATTTAACCCATCACTCCAATGCCTTAGCCTCTGAATGGCTAGTGATCGCCCTTCTTGCTTAGATCAACAAACTTTGTTTTAACTAATCCACCTTTTATTTGAAATTTACATCCATATATATATATCAATTAGATATCTAGACAGAACATTTCAACTGGCTAAGTTAAAAGACATGTCACTTTATGAACAAGACACTACTTTTGCCAGAAGAGCGAATAAATGATCGTGCGATATTTTTGTCAATGGTCGATAACTATATCTATGAACAGGCATGTCATACATATGACCTCGAATGCCAGAGGATAATCAGGCACACCTGCCTTATTGGTCACAGATTTTATGATGATGCAGTGATTCAAGAGGAGCAGAGCAGCAAAGGACGGACTGATACAAACTGATACAAGAAAACTGTTCCCGATAAATAAAACCTGACTACCTGGATGACAAACTGGATCATCGCAACCTCCACTTTCAACCAGAAAGCCAGCAATGACTCTCTCGACTCATCTTCCATGAAACCCTAAATCAAGGAACGTTATGAGTTCTAGGGATGTTCCTGGTTCTTTGGTGCCTTGTACTTCCCATAACTGTCATACTTCATGAATTATTTACAAGCAAAATCCGAGCTCTAATCTTTCAACTTTAGCCGCGGTTTATATAAGGGATCCATTGAGGGTCATCATTATGGTTATCCAAATAGAGTCAATGCATGGTTCAAGAGAGGAAATGCATGGTTTTAGGATAATCTAATTGATTCTTGTTTAGGAAACATAATAGACAGAAATAAATAGTACATACAACAATTTCAGGAGGAAAGACAATATCACAAATGGATGGCACACTAGACATGTTGAATGCTTGCAAGTCCAGCCACAGCCTCTATACATCTTTTGAAGAACTATTCTAGAATGCAACTCAATGCGGGCAGTTTACTTTACGAAGAAACAAATTATACTAGTCATGTAGGGAATACCCCTATATACATTATATAATTTTTAGTAGAAGTTCTAATTACTTCTGATCGATAGATTTTAGTGATAAAAAAGTAATAATTCATTGGTTGATCACATCATTAACTAATTTTCTTTTTATTTGAAGAACCTATATATCATTATGAATACACTGGTTTATGTTTCTACCATTGTTGCTGGATTGGCCATAGGGATTTCTTCCATTGGACCTTTTGAGTTGGTCAAGATACTGCAAGGACAAGCTAGAGAAGGCGATCACAAGACAATCAGAACCAAAGGGAAAATATGAGGTATTATATGCTTAGTCTAGCATTTGTGGAAGCTTTAATAGTTTAGGATTGGTCTTTGAATTACAGCAAACTAGTTAGTTTAATTCAATCCTAGAATGAAAATATAACTAGTACCAAAGGTAATTTCTTCTTAGGGTAAATGTGTTGATAACCCCCTTACAATGATTCATGTACTTGCTGATTTATGCAGCTCAGCTCACCCCTTTCCACACTACAGTTTTGTTTGCAGTAAATATCAAGTTTGGAATCGATAGAAGATATTGGGCTTACCTTGAGATATTGAGGTATTTATGTACAAATGAATTTAATACCATTGGGGTAGTGAAGAGATATTCTATTTAGAAATTAATTCAGAAATTAGTTTGTACTAATCGGTGATTTTATCATCTAAAGAGAACATCTCAGTGAATGAAATGGTTCATTTTTTGAGTTTTAATCAAGGGTAGCGATCCCATTATTTTGTGGGAACTGAGTTTGGGGTCATTACAAACCCATTTATAGAGAGTTGGGTATGGGTCAACGCTTGTGACCGGGTCAGGTTCGCAGCATGTATAATCAGTCATGTCAAATCTGACCCGACCTGACCCCATTGTCATCCCTTACCTAGTCTCATCAACTCAATACAATATAATCAACACATAAATGCACCACAAATTTCATTCTGAATATGCCTAATAAGTCTATCCACAAGGTGAAGAGATAAGCGCTTAATGCATGATCCTTGGTGTAAACTTATGGTAACAGAAAATGGATCTCCCCACCCCCACCAATACATATCTTTAGTAATGTCAATATATCAATGAGACATTTCTTAACCACCACCAATTCTCTTTATTAGGATCAGCTGCCATTACTTCCCTTGAGTTTTTTTTTTGCTATTTTCTCGATACAAATAGACATTATTCCATGTAATATTGATTTTGTCATCTATATTCCAACAAACTTCTTCTATCACTATCTTTGAAAATTATCAATTTCCCACCATTACATCCACCAAGTTCTTAGTCTCTTACTAGTTATAGTTATTCTACTCAATTTTTATGACAAATTTCCTATATATCCCGAACACTTCTATCATCAACTCATGGTTGTGTGAGACACGCTTCGGACACTAATACTTCTTGGACACTCGTCGGGTAAATGCTAGATACTTTTCAAACATGTTCTCACTTTTATAATATATTTTTAATTCTCGACACTTTTAGGACACTTTTCAAACACTTTTTTTTTATGCTCGTTTGAACACTTATTTCATACTAATTGCATAGTAATATTTGAGATATACATCTACTATACTCCATATGTCAAAAACCATATTTATGGGGAAGGGGGGATATCAAACTACTGACTATATACAATAATGATAAATGTAGAGTATGTTTCAAAAGTAAGAAGTGAGCCAAAGCATATCTTCAATTCAAAGTCATAAAATGTATAGTAAACATAAAACCTTATCTTATTGTTAGAATGTAGAAACGTGTGTGCGCGCGGGCGCACTAGCGCATTTTCATGAATCATAAGTATGCATGTCTCCATATATTTGCATTTATTTTTTCGGATGAAATGTGTATGCATTTGTCTCTCCTTACATACACACATATTTATATAAAATGTGTTGTGATGTTTCCATGTCCCATTGCCCTACTTTTTAAGAAATTCTTATGTCAACATGTCCCTATCCCGTGTCTGTGTTCATCCTTTTAAAAAAAAAACAAATACCGTCAAAATCTATGTTATGTAGTGAAACTCTCTCTCCCATTATAACTTTAAGAGTTTTTAGTAAATTTGTCTTTAACTTTTAAGATATTACATATATCTCCTTGTCTTGTATATAACTGCATACATACCCTCATGTTTTAATATGTTTTAATATGTTTTTGTAACTACGCTTGTTGCCGGCTTAAAAACCCTAAAAACTGGAAAGAAAAAAATCCTAATCAGTTTCCCTTTCTTTCTCTAAAACTGAATCTTCACAGAACCTAAGACTAGTTTTTTTTTCCGTCTGCCATCTCCTCATTTCTAATAAACATATACTTTTTAATGTTAACCATCTCTTGTCTATTAAAGATAACGAAAATCCCTTGACCCATCTCTCCCTAAAAGGAACGAGGGAAGGGAACGATGAGCAAATTGGTGAGGAGTTGCCTGTAATGATGCTGAAGCTTTTGAATTCACTAATAAATTGGGTTGACAATGATTCTATATATATTTCCTTTGGATGACAGAGTTTGGTACAAGCACATGAGAGAACTTTTGAAACCATCTGCTCTATGCCAATTTCTTTGGTGTTGGATTTTCATTGTGTGTGTGATAGTTTGCTCAATCATTGCCGTTTTAGTTATTTTCGTACCTTCTTCGTTCCGTTGGAGGGCAACTTCGATGCAGTCATAGCTGTGAAGAGAAACCCGAGAGAGAATCTCCCAAGAGGATGAAATGAGGAGATTCGATGAGTTAAAGAATCTTAGAGATCAAATTTTGATCTTTCAATATTTTCTAATTTTCTCCTTTGGTGAATGAGATGAGACCTAGAATTTGAAGCTATTATTTCTTAACATACTGAACATGTTTACTTTGTAGCCGAGTACAAACGTTTCTTTGCTTCCCACATGGATAAAAGTAAGTAAACCGGAATTAATTCTAACTCCCACATGATGGAAAAAAAACAGTAAAAAGTCTCGATAAGAAAATAATCCTATTTGACCAGTGTACATTGCTAATATCAGCAATTTCGAGCAACAGGCCAAGCTGCTAAAGTAGCTAAAGTAGTGAAATCTCGTCAGTAAAATAGGTCATATGAAAAGACCATCGATTCCCAGTCTCCAGTGTAAATAAAAAATATTTATCCATTTAAAGTCCTCCATATGGTAGTTTTGTCTTTGTACCTTTTTTACTAACAATGGTTAAGTTCTTGATAACAGAAGGATATATTTGCAAATTAAGGTTAAAACATTAGGACACATACGAAATTATACATAAGAGGAGAAACATGTAATATCACATATATATGCTAAAAATCCATAACTTAATAAGCTATGCATGCTAACCAATCTACCTATTATGCAAATAAAAAAAATCAAGTTTGGTATTGTCGGATCCACTTCTAACAGATGTCATATATATTTGCTAAATCATGTACTTGCCATAAGCAAAATGCAAAATCATGTATTCTCATTTCATTTGTACTCTATATCCATCATCTCCATGCACCCTCTCAGAGCCCTACTATCTTTAGCAACATGTCCATTTTGGCTTCAACATGAGTTTTTATCCATAAAATTCCTAAGGAGGGCGTTATTGGTTTGGAATTCTCGGGTTGGACTTAGACAAATTCTAAGATTTCAAAGTTTAATGTATTGGTTTGGGACGGAGATTTGGATTTTGAAATCTAATGTTATTAATGATTAAAACTGGGATGGGACTCTTTTGAAGTCCTACATTTCTGTTCATGTATATCAAAAACCAATCCAACCCCCAAAAGTGTCAAAACTTGCGAACTTTTGCACTTGGATTCTCCATACTCCCTCTATTTGTCTCTCGTCCAATTAATCATATCCCAATTATTATTATAGTTTAATAATAATAATAATTAAAAAGATAATAACAACTTCTTAATACTAATAATATCTTATTATTACTTATTATTAATAATTATTACTAATGACATAGAGTTAATTATTAACATTATTATTAATATGTTACTATTGATTAAAAAATTAAACTAATAATATTTTTATTATTAATTCAAAATAATAACTAATAATGATGTTATTAATTATTAAATTAATATTTATATTAATAACTTAACTAAATAGAAATTAATTAGTTAATTAATAATTACGATTTTTTCTAAAACATTAACTAATTGTCTTATTATTCGTTATGAATTTAATAGTAATGTTTAGATAAATCTAACTAATCAGTGCTAAGTTAGCAACAATAACTCAATTCCGACCTACTTAGCATATTTATAAGATACAATAATAAATAGTACCACGTTATTATTAGTAATTATGAGCATCCGTTGTTTGTAATTAAACTTTGGTTGTGTTGAATATTATTCGATTATTAATTATTGTACTATTCTTATTTTTTAAGATAATATTATTTAACTATGCAAATTTTATAATATTTCTTTTTTATATAGTATTGTTTAACTATAAACTAATAATTAAGTAATTAGTTGTTATTCAAATATTATGAATAATAAAAATAGCTAATAATTACTGATAGCTAATATTGATTAATTTATGTTCATTATGAAACTTTATTAATATTATTTCATTAAAAGTAATTAATTAGTACAAAATTTGTGTTTAGTAGGTTTAAATAGTGAATAGTTTCACATTGTTTAGAATCTAATTGTCTTAGTCCTAGTCCAAGTTATCCAAGTCAAAATTCTAGTCAAATCCAACTAAAATGTCCAAGTCCTAGTCCAAGTCCTACTAGAAGTGGGACAAATTGTCCGAGTCTGGCCTAATGATTCCAAATTAACAACAGCCCTTAAGTCAATTCATCCTTGTGCCCCCAAAAACTCCCTTTAATACTTTCATGAAACCCCATATGAAGTATATGCACTAAAAGTGTATGACATGTTACTAATACAAGATTTAGTAGTATTAATCTATCTCATAATCATTTTCTTTTCCTTTTATAGAACAAGAATCTTCTTCTCATTGTATCATAATCATTCTCTTTTCCTTTTGCAGAACAAAGTATCTTCTTATTGCATCAGGAAACTTGTTGAAAACACAAAGAAGAACAAAAGATTTTTTTTTTTATTTCCAAAAACCCAACCTTCATACTTTGGAATGTAATCCTGAGAAGATTAGAGAGAGTTTATCTCTCCTTACTGAGTTATGGATCAAGCAACTTGGGAAATCGATTGCAATGCTCTACATTCCCCTAGGCTAAGACCAGACCTTGAAGACAAGAAGATGGTATTATTCATGATGGCAATTGCTTTCCTTTTTCTATATAATGTATGAAAGTAATTCCAACCCAAACACATTCCTACATTTTAGAACACATTCTCGTATCATCCATCTTACCAATCGAATATTACTTATTCTATAATCAGCATCAATCTGCTAGAATACAGAATGATTACAATATGATTGTCACTATTTTGATATGATGGCCTCTAAGAATTTATCTGGTATTCTTATAAAGAGTGCATTGGAAACAAAGATGGAGGTGAAAACAAGTCTCTCTAAAAAACAATCAGATTTCATGCATAAATTAAAATTAAGATATAACTAACTTCCATCTTACTTGAAGAGAAAAAAGTTTACACCTCAACTGTACAGAGGCATAGTGTTTGATAGAATTCCGACAATAGAGGTATCGAGCACAAATAATTCACTGCAACGAACATAAATTGAAAGATGATTTCAATATAAATACCTTGTAAACAAAATAACATTGACCAAGACCAAGTATCTCCTCTTGAAACCAATGATTATTGTTGGATATTGTTGTACTAATATAAAGAGGACGATCCAAAGATCCCAACATTTTGGTTAAGAGGACGAATGGTTTCTTCATAAAATCTCAGAAATCTGTAGAAAGAAAAGATGTCACTCACCTTTGATAGATTGATGTAAAGTAACTTAGTGTTTTAAAATCTCACACTGATGGGCAATGACAAGACCACTACTCTCCTCAATGCCCTTGAGGGGCACCACTTCGCCTCCGACAACCACGTTGATTGATAATAAAAAAGAGACAATACATATATATAATAAAAATGATGAGTATGAGTCTATTGTGTAGAAGCCCAATAGCTCAATAATCAATAGCTATTCTAACAGTAAGAATGTCCAGAAACTAGTAGAGTTAACTTTGAAATTGTATAGAATGTAGAGTCTTCAAGAAAGAGATGAAAGTCTGATGAGAAGTCTAAAGTTGTGATCAATTGTAGAAGCTTAGTGGAAAAATCTAGAACTTAATAAGCTTGTCTATAAATAGGGGGCAAGGCCTTCCATTGTGGGGGTGTTTGGTTGCAAGGAAGTGAGCGGAAGTAAGGAAATGGCGAAGTATAATTGCTCACTTCCCTATCTATCCAAACACTGGGGAAAAAAAATCTCTTTTCCTTTTCTCTTTTCTCTTTTATACAATCATTTCCTCACTTTCAGAGTGCTGCAGTTAATTTTGTGGTCATGTAAATCTCAATTGTAATAAGTTGTAGCATAAAATAGTTAATTTTTTGATGGTGTAAATCTCACTTGCATTCTAATTACAGTTCATTTTTTATTTTTTCTTAATTAATTTTTATTTTAATATTATTTTGCAGTCAACTTTGTGGTCAACTTTTTTACTTCCACTTTCACATTACCATCCAAACACCGGAAAAGACATAACATTTTTCAAACCACACTTCCCAACAACATCCAAACACAGGAAAACTTACTAGCAATTCTCAAGTTCCAAAGGGAACTATTACCACTTACTCACTTCTTCACTTCCTCACTTCCACCCTTAACCAAACAGGCCCTGTAAGAAAAGCCAAAAACCAAAGGAAAGAAGCCTAAAGCTAAAAGCAAGAAAGTTAAACAAAGTTCTTCTTTCAAAGCTCTATTTCTTTCCAAGCTTTGTAATTCCTCTCCTCCATTCTCCACTACAAATACATCAAAATTATTCCCATCTACTTCCACTACCCCCAACATATTCTTGGCTCTTTTAGACAATTCATGTGTTACCATATTAAACTCATAAGACCACAGAAAACACACTATGCATACTGGAGTTTTAAGAGGCATCAATTAGTTTCATGGGATCTCTAATTCATAGGGGGAAATGTGGAGCATTAGAATTATGATTTTCCATTTTGTCAGGATAATAGTTATATGTATATAGAAACCATATGAACAATCCAGTGAATCCAGAAGCAATGCCAATTTTTCTGGATACCATGGTAACAAAAGGGAGGTAACTGAAAAGTATAAGGTATCACATAAACACGGAAAAAAAAATTAAAAAACTGAATAGAAGCTAAACAAACTATGATCAAGTCAAAATAGAAGTTTGCAGTTGCATGTGATTAAGGATTTGCTTGGCCAGATTTGTTTTGTGCTATGAGAAATCTTAAATTTGTTTATTAGGAAGCATGCAAAATAAATGAGTTTTAGGAATATATAAATGCACCTTCTTTGTTGGTA
Source organism: Agave tequilana (assembly GCA_038442645.1). Taxonomy (NCBI): domain Eukaryota; kingdom Viridiplantae; phylum Streptophyta; class Magnoliopsida; order Asparagales; family Asparagaceae; genus Agave; species Agave tequilana. The sequence goes on from JAVJIF010021321.1 coordinate 15,051, forward strand.
GCTCATAATTTATTAGAACACGAGCAGATATAGGTCCTTCTCCTAGGATAATGGAAGGCAGACAGGCATCTGTTACAACTATCATAGAGGACTTGTGATCTGCATTTCCAGGTTCACCGCAATCCTCAGGGATGTTGATGTTCTGACTCCACTCTGAAGTTGATTGACGAAACCTTTCTAAGATTGAGGCACGTTCAACTTCAGCCAGGTCGCTGTACTGCATTTCTACAGAAAAACAATAAGTTGTATACAACCAACTAGTTGAAAGAATAAAATCATATCAGCTAAGAGCTTGAAACTCAATCAGGCATTATTACAATTGAAATATATAAACCATATTCATAATTGCATGAACAAAGAATATGCTGTGCTTTAAATTACTTATCTTCTTATGTTTGGGGAAAACCACTGAAGAACTTGGTGGTTCCTTAAGAATGGTCACAGGGTTCATAAAAGGTTGCTGATCAAACCTTGTCTTTACCAAACCATGGCCTCAATATGGTGTAAAAAAACTAAACGAAATTTTGCAATAAGAAGCAAATGACCTTAGTATGTAAAGCATAATACCCCTCTTCTCATATATAGTGAAAAGGATTGAAGTCAACCTTCAGAAAGCAATCATAAGGGGAAAAAACACCCTCGAGGAATAGCTAGTGTCCCATCAAGGTTTATACTGGGCATGGAATAACAACATGTCCGTATACTTTCAATTTCAGGAGGCATGATCTAAGATAATAGAATATGAAAGTTATGTAAGCTGCATTAACTTCTGCTCTTTATGATCCTTTCTGATCAAGTCTTGTCTATCTTTACGATCCCTTCTCAACTATGAAGTCTTCGCTAATAATTTGCACATCATCCAACAAGAAAAACTCTATCAAACGAGCTATCAAGAGAAGTGAAATTGATGGAAGAGTTTAGTATGAGTTATCCGATATCACCTTACCAAAAAATAATAATAATAATCAACATCGATCGAAGCGAGGTTTTCTCTCGTGACTCCTTCACAAACTTTGTCCGTCCGTCCTAGAGAGAGAGAGAGAGACGGCCACCGCCCTCTCCCCTCCCCCCCTTCCTCCTCCTCCTTCCTCCTCCTCCTCCTTCCAACAATGCCAAAGCCCTCTCCCCACCTTCTTCCTCCTCCTCCCCTTCTTCTTACTCCACTCTCCTTCTTCGTCGTTCTGTCGGTTGGTTTCCACCGCCAACAGAGCGGCATACTAGTAATAAAATTAAATTAAATTAAACGGAAGAGTTTAATATGAGTTATCCATTATTTCCTAATCCAAAAAAACATCAACCTTGCCTTTATATTAACATTAAGTTTCTAGTCATATGGTATACTTCAGAAACACAAAACTCAAAAAGAATCTTTGCATTTTATTTACACAATCTGCCAGCCATTGGGAATTGCAACCATCATCTCCCAATCCTTGAAAATTATAAAATCATAATCGCAAAAACATAGATTCATCACAATCCCTTCCCAATCAGTTTTTATCAGTCTAACTAGCCTGAAATCCATGGTACCTAAAACTCGATACGATATTGCCAATATATATTGTAATCGGCTGTGATACTATAATTATATACATAATTAAGCATACAAAAGCTAGTAAAAAGTTAATAACAGCTTTAAGTTAATTTAGAAACTAGAATGCAGTGCCTACAATTCATCACTTTGGAGCCTACAATGAATGCCATCTTCCCTCATGAACTTTAACACTTTCAGGTTTTTTGCAACTATTACATTAGAAAAATGTAATAGTGAAAATAATTAGTACTTCCAGTAATTCCTTCTTGCTGAAGCTTCACATAGACTCGAAGCTTCTGACACCAAATTATAACTTACCAACGCATAAAAAGTAACAACAATGCAATGAGTATCATCAACAGAAGAGATGAAGGAATTATCTTCACTAGATCCAACTATCAATATCAACAACATTTTCAAAGCATTTGTCCCTGTTTATCTTCCCTAGTTATAATTCTTAATTAAAAAACACTTCCCTACTTATACTGTTCCCACTTCTGTGTTAGAAAAATTGCAAAATTCAATCCCCTGCCCATAGAACCAACAGAATAACTACCAAATCCAATAGAACTCCTCAAACAAACATCGCAAAACAAATAGTAATGAAAAATTGGAAGACAAATGGTGAATATATGGCAACGAATGAAGGTAAAGATTACCAACGGGGAATGAGAGATGAAGAAAGATTGGAAACCGCGGAGCAAACAGCGTCTCCTGCCATCACAAATTGTTCAAACAAGAACAACCAAATTAACATTATCAGTGAACAATTAAAGAAACTGCATTAAAATTGAGATGAACCAACAATTTGAGGAACACCCTTTTAGTAAAATGGGTTTTTTAAACAAATTAATTTTGATTCAGGAACTAAAAATTTAAAATTTATAAAGACAATTTTAATCGAAAGAGTAAAAGGGCTATCGTTTTGTGACCTGAAATGAGGAGGAGGAGGAGACGGAGGAGGGAGTGCTTCGTGAATATCGATAGCCATTTCGATCCTCCGCTGCTGCCGGTGAAAGAACTGAAATCAAATTTGACTGCAGTTTTAAGCAAAAAATAGCAGGAGGACGAGCACCTCTCGAAGCACAAAGGTACCGTAATAGTATACTGTTTTGACGGTGAGAAATCAAGGGACGACGACGAGAGAATTGGCGACTGCGGCGGGAAAAAGGCGGAGGAAGAGGCTGGAGGGAGAGAGGAGGAGGAAAAAGGAGGCTATGAGAGAGAGAGAGAGAGAGAAAGAGAGAGAGAGAGTGGAGGGGAAGAAGAAGTATGCTGCCGCTCTCTGGTCACGAAGAAAATCCTTCTTTGCTGGGTTTTGATGAAGTTGGAAAAGATGTATACCCCAATTATTTAGATAATTTTTAGGATATTTTAAAAAAAATTCTAATTTAAAAAAAATACTTTTAAAAATCAGTTCTTCTCTGAAAGTATTTTCAAAAATCACAGTGGTGGGCCGTTTCGCCTTGCTAGCGTAGCGTCCCCCATTGGCGGGTTAGTTGTATTTTTTTTATCGCGAATCAACAATTTCGAACAAAAAATTTAAATATTTTAAAAATTTTCTTCTTCGTCTTGGGTTGTCAATACCGAACAAAGAGAACTTAATTTTATTTTTACAGTTATCTCTCTTTGTTGGGGGTTGGCAAACTCCCAGATAAAGTGGTTTATTTTTTTTTCATCTTTTTCTCTTTACCCGGGACAAAGAGAATAAAAATTCATTTTTTTTTCCTTCTCTCCTCTCTCCCTCTCTCTTCATCTTCCTCCCCTCCCTCTCTCCTCCTTTAAGACACCCATGGCGGCGATAGCGAGGAGGACGGCGACGACAGCGAGGCAACAAACAGCTATTGGGTTGTTGCTGCTGAGCTATGCCAAAAGCGGGCACGGCGGCGACAATAGAGGGTGGCAGCAGCGACAGTCAGGAAGACGACGAGGGCGTCAGTGACAGCGAGGAGGGCGAAAAAGGTGAGAAGGAAGAGGCAGTAGCAGCAGTCCTCACTGTCGTCGCCACCCTTGTTATGCTCCTCATCGTTGTCGTCGTCATGCCCGTGTTCGACCAGCCTGGGTCGTCGCCGCAGTGGTTGCCTTAGAGGATGGGAGAGAGGGATAGGGGGAGACGAGGGAGCTGAGAAGAACCTGAAGTTATTTATTTGTTAATTTGCCCTAATTTTTAAACAACCTGAAGTTGTTTTTTTGTTAGAAAGAAAAGTTGTTAATATTGTAAAAGAAAGGGAATTTTATCAAATATGCACACTCGTTTTTAATGAACTATTTACATATTACAGCTTATCTTTGACATGCCTTGCAATCATATCTTGTATATGAAAGGGTTTTATCACTTGGTTTATAATATTTCATCATACCTTTTATATGCTTCCATATCTGTAGAGTCAGTGAACAAAACTGCCAATACATGCTCAGAGTGCAAAGGCTCAGAGATTATACTGCAGGTGGAGGGCTCAGCATTGTAATTTGTATATATATATATATATATATATATATATATATATATATAGACTTGTATCCTTTCAAAAGGATTTGATCCCGGATCCTTCCCACTCAAATTCAACCCTCCAACATTTGAATACAAGATCCACTCCGTTGAAGTTGATCTATACTATTTCAAGTATCTATAAACCAAAAATCAAGTGTTTTAAATACTTTTTGCCCATCCATCAAGTAGGGAAAAACGGACGGCCTAAATAGTGAGTTGGTTAGTTTAACGGTGTAGAACATTTGAAATCTAACAAAAATTAGTTTATAGGGGTTTTTAAATGTTTAGATCATAATGAAATGGCCGGATCGAGAATTTGTATGTCTAAAGACATAGATCTAACCAACTCACTACTTTCGGCCGTCCATTTTGCGTCGCTTGATGGATGGGCAAAAAGTATTTAAAACACTTGATTTTTGGTTTATAGATACTTGAAATAGTATAGATCAACTTCAACGGAGTGGATCTTGTATTCGAATGTTGGAGGGTTGAATTTGAGTGGGAAGGATCCGGGATCAATCCTTTTGAAAGGATACAAGTCTATATATATATATATATATATATATATATATATATATATATATATATATATATATGGGCTTACTGTACCTCAGCCTGCAGGCTGAGAGAGTTTCTCAGCCTGCGGGACGTGGCTGAATATAGGCCACACATCGGTCGCAGAGTGTGGGCGCCAAAAAAAATCAAAAAACCCGCCTAAACAATCGTGAATCAAAATGACAAAAATACCCCTTTTAAATGACGACTGCGACTTCTAACATTGAAAAGTAAAAAACATTCCATGGTCGCAGACTTAATACAGAATAAAGAATACCAGACAAAAAAATGCTATCGTATAGCAATGCGACCTCCTTCGGTACTGCGACCAAATTCGCAATCTTCTTTCTCATGCCTTATGTAAAAGAAGTAATTAATATTATATCTACCGTGATACAAGAACAGTCTAGAAAAAAGAGACGCACTAATGTTAATCTCCGAGAAAGGAAAGATGTGCACCATACGTAATCTAAAGATATAGGCAAACAATTCTATAAAAGTTAAATTTTTTTACCACTTCTTACCATACTCAACCATCACCTCTAACAATTATTATTACTAACAATTATTATTACTATTCATGTTCTTCCACAAATATTCACCTTTATATAATGCTTGTTACTAATATATTATCTCATACCTAAAAACTATATTTTTGCTCTTCCTTTTCAATTTGATTTCAAAACTTCCAAAAAAAATTCATTCTTGAATCATGTCTTCCCCATCTTCTTCCTCTGAACACTCAGAATTCAACTTCAATCAATCCCCCACCGGTCCTCTTTCTTCAGGGTATTCTAGTGAATCTGATACCAGTCTGGACTTCACTCCTTTTGACTATCTCACTACATCAAATAATGTATTAACTGGTCCTCCTATTCATGATGATAATGAAGTTTTTATGTGGGTTAGTGAAGAAGACATTATTCCTCTGCCACTTGACGGAGACATGCTTGATGAAAGCATGTCCTCTGATGCTGTAGGCTCGCTTCCTAGCAACGGGTCAGACGAAGAGCTTGATAGAGACGATCCATTCTGGGAGTTCATCGGTGAAACAAAAAAACCTCAAAAACAGCAAGATGATGAGGAAATAAGTGATGAAGAGGAAGAGCAGAAGAATGAAGACGATGAATCTGCTTATGATGGTGATAATGACGAGGATTAGGATTTCCTGATCTTCTGATATTCAATTATATTTTGTCTTCTTTTAAAAGCTTTTAATTCTATTTTTTTTTGTAAGGTCTCTTTCTCACTATATTAACTTATAAGCTCTTTTAATTACATATCCAAACTGCGACTGCTGCTCTTAAACACTGCGACCATAGTCGCAATCCTACTACGGATGCAATTTATGGTGGCAGTTAATCATTTATCAGTTCCCAATGCGACTTTGATCGCAATAATGTACTGTTTTGGAGTTCAAAGTAATTTAAAGTTATAGTGTATTAACTTTTAAATTGTTTTGGATAACTGAACAGTCACCTAGGAAGTATACAATTTTTGAGAAAAGATAGAAAATATATTTGAGAGATATTCACGTGGTCCGAGAGCTTAAACCTTTTGGAATTCCGGGATTAAATATATATATAAAGGGTCATGAGCAAAGGATTAAAAACATACTAAGTTATTTTTGCTCAAACTCGTTACTCTCACTGTTCCGAAAATACATTCAAAAAATGTCTTCACCATCACCACCGTCTTCACCGGAAGAAGCCATACATTCAAACAATATCTTCACCATCACCACCGTCTTCACCGAAAGAAGCCAATCATCAAATGATGATTTTATGTTTAGTTCTGAAACAATGTCTCGCTACGGGTCAGAATCTGAGCTTGATACAGACGACCCTTTCTGGGAGTTCATTGATGAACCAAAACACAAACATGAAGAGGAAGAAAACGACGATGAGACTGTACCTGAAGAGGAGGAAGAGACAGAAGACGAAAGCATGACTCTTGACGACGAATCTGATTACGATGGTGATGATGACGATTAGAAGTTAAACAATTGTATTTTGTTTTTCTTTTTAAATATATATAAATCTGTTTTCTAAAGTTAATTGTGTGAATTACATTTTTTACTACTATGTATTGGCTGAAATACTGCGACCATGGACGCCTCCTTAATAAATACACTGCGACCTTGGTCGCAGTTGCTGGACTTTAGTCTTAATCAACAACAACACTGCTTCCTTGGTCGCAATTTCTGACCGTAGTCTTAATAAAATAAATTGCGACCTTGATCGCAGTTGTTGGTGTTTAGTCTTAATAAAATACACAGTGACCTTGGTCGCAGTTGCTGGTCTTTACTCTTAATCAACAACATCACTGCGACCTTGGTCGCAGTTGGTGGTCTTTATAAATAATCAACAACACTGTGACCTTGGTCGCAATTGATGGCCGCAGTCTTAAAAAAATAATCTGCAAACTTGGTCGCAGTTGCTGGTCTTTAGTCTTAATCAACAACAACACTGCGACGAGGTGACACGTCACCGCAGCAGTTGCTTAGTCGCAGTTTTTTTGGTCGCAGTGTCGACCTTGGTCGCAGTTGTTTCTGTTTGCACTGTAGTCTTATGCAACCTTGGTCGCAGTGTCGTCTTTGGTCCAAGTTGTTTTGTTTGCATTGCATGACTGCGACCAAAGGTCGTAGTTTATTAAAAAACAAATATGCTTTTTATTTATGTCCACGCATTTATCTCCAGGCATGTGAAAATGATACAAAACGATCTCTTATACAATAAGATTGAGTGTTACAATATAGCAGTACAAAGAAAACTAAACATCAAAAAAAGAGCCATTGTTGACTAAGAGCAGTGGTGTTATTGAGGTCTTTTTATTTATGTCCAGGCATTTATCTCCAGGCATGTGAAAATGATACAAAAACGCTCTCTTATACAATAAGATTGAGTGTTACAATATAACAGTACAAAGAAGATTAAACATAAAAAGAGCCCTTGTTGAATAAGAGCAGTGGTGTTATTGAGGTCCCCGTGTATTAAAAAACTGTGGACGTCGAGGACCATGACTTCTTCCCTTGTGGACGAACATCGATCAAGTTCACCGGCCAAAAATATTCTCCCAGAGGCCCAGCGAACCTGAAAAAGGACAATCAAGCTCTGGGTCATCTTCGTGCATAGGGTCATCTTCATCCATGGAGGCAAGCCCCTGTTAGAGACTCTGAAGAAGACGGAAATTCTCAGAGCAATTGCTCTCAAATGAAAACAGTCTAATTATGGGCTGTTAAAGGGAGAGTGTGAGCCCTATTTATAGCCAGCCCATAAAAACCATAATTAATGGTTCATTAATCAGAACCGTCGGCCTTAATGGTCTCCAACCGCCAGCTCCGGTTTGGCATTAAAAGACATTAACGCCTAAACCCAATGAAGAGCCGAAGCGTGGACAACAGCTTCGGGAAACAACGAATGGTGCGGGTTCGTCAACGTAGACTTGACGTTAAAAAGATCTCATAAAATCTTTATGACAGGTCGCGTCTCACGGAGTGACTCCAAGTCGCATCAAACACTTAATAAAACAACAACACGGCGACCTTGGTCGCAGTTGCTGGCGGCAGTCTTAAACCAAAACAGCAGTGTCGACCTTGGTCGCTATGCATGTTAATCTAAAGGAAAACACTTACTTAATGTACTGCAACCAAAGTTGTAACATCCTAATCCCCAGTGTACGTATCACCGTATCTGTACGCGATACGACGTACAAATTTGATTTGACTTCTGTAGTATTCCGATTGACCTGATTTCAGTTTCAAAATCATTTCCTAATATTTGAGATTTTTCTGGATTTTCTGGAATTTTCCTGCATTATTTTGGAAAATCTCTGTTGTCGGTGTCGACCGATACCGGTAACCGGCCTTCCGATTTTTATTTCACAAACGGAGTACAATTTTGAGAATCCGCTTTCACCATAAATCTTAGAATCTCATGAGCTACGTTTGGCTATTTTTGGGGATTTTTCAGAATTTATCGAAAATCCGGCCAAACTGGTGTCGCCCGTATCGGCGAGACACTCTGGGATTTTTAATTGACAAACCGGATTTTCTGAAATCCGTCTTCATCCTACGCCTCAAGATAATATTCTTTATTTTCTGTAATTTTTGGGCAACGTTCAGAGCTAGTCGGATTTTGGACCAATATTATAATAATATAATCTTATTTTTATATTTCTTCTTTTTCTTTTCTTTTCTTTTCCTTTCCTCCCTTCTCTGGTTTCTTCCAGAGATTTCTCCACGCCACCGCCTTTGACCACCGCCTTTCTCTTCCCAATTAAAATCCTCACTCTCTCTAATTAGAGAGATTAATCAAACTCTCTCTCTCTCTCTCTCTCGCTGTAACCCACCACCGCCTCCCAAGGCCGGCCACCCATATCACCACCAGCCACCTAACACCACCGGCCACCCAACAAACCACCACCAACTACTTCCCCATCTCTCTCTTTCACTGTACAAAACCACCTCCACCACCGAATCCGACTCCCTCCGGCCATCACGACATCACCGGAGCCACCCCGCACATTTCCGACCACCACCACAACGTCGCCACCCTCCTCCTCTTCTTCTCCTCCATTTCTTTTCTTCTTTCTCTTCTTTTCTTCCCACTTCCTGTAACACCCCACTCCCAGAATACGTGCACAGTTACGTATCCTGATTTTTGAGCATATTTTCTTCTATTATTATTATATTTTCTACTATCCTTACTGTAATATCCCGTTCCCGGAATACGTACTTAGTTGCGTATTCAGATTTTCCGATCGTATTTTTCGATTTGTTCCTGTATTTGTTCAGTATTATGAATTCCTTGTATGATTGTTTTATCTTGGATTTGGATTCGTGGACTCGGAGTCAGCCCTAGTCTGAACCGAAGGCCCGATCCTAGAGTATTACTCGGTTTGGTCTTTCCGGTGGTTAGATTTGACCGATTTCAGTTTCAAATATTATTTTCCAATATATTAGATTTTCTGTGATTTTCTGGATTTTTCTGGAATTAAAAGGAATTTCTTCAAAACCGGTGTCGGCCAGTGTCGCTGACCGCTTCCCGGATTTTTAATTCACAAACCACTTGGAATTTCTCGAAGAGTCTTTAGACGATTCTTCTTAGAGTAATATTTCCTACCTAAATCCTTTTTCTAAAGATTTTACGAATTTATGGATATTCCACCGGAGTCGGTAGATAACCGATTCCAGGATTTTTAATTCACACACAGCTAGGAATTTCTAGATGGTTCTTTAGACTTTAATTCTTAGAATCATATTTCTTACTTACATTCTTTTTCTGAGAATTTTATGATTTTATGAAAATTCCTTCGGAGTCGGTAGGTAACTGATTCCGGGATTTTTAGTTTTAAAACTATAAAGTATTTCTTAAAAAGGATTTCACTATTATTCTTAATATAATATTATGGAATTTTGGTATTTATTTCGGGTCGTTCCGAGATACTTGATTTCGGGACGTATCCGGTATTTTCCCGAAAGATTTCCGCATCCACGACTCAATCCCGGAATCTGTGTTTCTGATATTTTCATTTTTGGAGATCAAGAAAATATCTTCTCTTTTCTAATTTCTTTTCCTTTTTCCTTTTCCTATTTTCTTTTCTCCTTTAACTTCCACCACAAACTTCCTTTACTTCCACCCTAAGTTTCTCCACCTCATCATCTCCATCTCATCACCTTCCACACACTTCCATCATTCTCCACCACACAATATCTCCACCTCACCATCTCCATGGCAAGCTCCTATTGGCCAAGGAGAACACCTCACCCTCCTCTTTGCAAATAAGCCCCTCCCTTTTAATTATTTGCATCTCCTTCACAAATCCCAATTCCTATAAATACCCTTCCTTCTCCATTTCATTTCCTTTTCTCTCTTCATCACTTCCCCAAGATATTAGCCTCCACTTAAACTCCTCTTCATCTCTTCACCTCAACCACCACCACAACTCCTCCTTTGGATTTGGACCGTAGCTTCCTTCGTCGATCGTATCGCCGTGGATCAATTTGGCGATAGTTGACGACCTCGATCCTTTCGAACACATAGAGCTTCCAATAACCGATCTACGTGAGTATTATTACTCACCAGGACTTGATTAATTCCTAGTGTACTTGTATCTTCATATCTTGTGTTCACATGTCATCAAAATCATATTTTTAGCCATCACACACAACCACACAAAAATCTGATTTTTTGACTAAACAGCAGCAGTTTTCAGGAGCCCGGTCGACCGACAGTCGACCGGCAGTCGACCGACGTGCACAACGTGCACGCTGGGATAGTCCGGTCGACCGGCACTCGACCGACCAAACCTGGAGCTCACGGCCTTGTATCGGTCGACCGGCAGTCGACCGATCACTCGACCGACCTGTATTTTCGGTCGACCGGCAGTCGACCGACAGGCGACCGTCCTGGCACTGTTAGTGTACCGGTCGACCGGCCATTGACCCCAGTCGACCGTTAGTCTGTTTTGGGCCAAAATCTGCTTCTCCTGTGGAAAAATCCTAACTCTCTAGAACCCAGTTTTAGTCAACTTGACCTGACTGTTAGACGACTTAGGACCACTATTAGTCGACTACCCCATTTCTCCTAGTCGACCAACTTCTTTATTAGTCGACCACCTATTCCACCTAGACGACTAACCTTGCCTATCTGTTATAATTGATTCCCTTCTTGAACCTGAACCTTACCCTCTAGACTTACATCACCTATAGGTATCACTTGACTTATCTCTTGACACACATTATCTTCCATTCTTTCTCTCTCATCTTCACTCTACATATTTATATCACAGGTTATGGCGCATCCCGAGCTTCCGTGGATTTCGGATATTTCGGTATATTGGTGGTTCAGGCGAGTATTCTCACTCGCTACTTTCTTGTATGCGAGTAATCTCGCTTTCTCTCGTCTTTATTTGAGTTTCCGTTTCATCGGATCGATAAGTATTTCGCCTCATATTTCCATTTTATGTTTATATGTCTTTCACTACTTTTATACCATGCGTGGCCGACCCTTCGCGGTCGTTGAACTTTGGATTGCTTTCATGTTATCACTTGCCATGTCGTTACTTCTATGTTACCACTTGTCATACCATTACATAAGACCTGTCACTTGCATGCTTCCCTTTAACACATGTATATCACCTGTCATGTAGTGTGTTATCACCTGACCACCTGGCATGCCACTACCTTGCTAGACCCTCTTGTTATGTCATGACTTACCCAGACTTATTATCAATCCATTGTTATGCATGTTACTTGATATACGTCACCATTTATCATGCTATCTCTTAACACCAAGCATGATACACCGATTCTTATAATTATCACGATAAAGGGAATGTAGTACCTGATTACTGTTATGTACTGATCACTGTTATGTATTCTTGTTATGATATTGCTCATTCCCGAAATCTGATAATTATGTTCATAAGCTATAAAAAGGACAACTTGTATGGGTATGAGAGGAAGTGATGGATGCCGGAATGATATCTTGCTTATAGTGATGGGATATAAAAGTATGTATATATATACACATATATATATGTACTGGCGGTAGTGAATCTGAATTACTGAATAGGGGGACTTTGGGCCTCCAAAGCCGGTTCCAGGTGTATGGAAACCACTATAAGAAGTTCTATCAGTTCTCCATCTACTTCCGTTAACAACCCTTGGCTTGCTTATATATGGATGTATGTGGGTTGGCCGTACACCAGGTCACATACCTAGATATATGGGACAGACAAGTAATAATAATAATAGATTCCAGTTATTGATTCCTGTTACACTTGCTATACATGTTACGATTCCCGTTTAGTATTCCTGTTAGGACTTTCTTATGATTTGCATCTCTGATTCTATACGCTTGGATACTCTGTGGCATGAGACAAAGGTATATAGATGAGGGTTTCCTTGTTTGGATTATTCCTTCGATGTACTAGTATCATGGGACCGTGACCTAAGCGTATACAATCACTTTTGCTTATGATCAGTTTTATCTTGGATTTTCCTGTTTCATGGATATTATGTTATACCGTCCATATATGTATACTTCATTTGTGTTCTAACCCTCCTGTCTTCTGTACTTGACACTCGTACTCATCCTGGCTCGCCACCTGGCATTGTATCATACTCGCCTGGGGAGTTTCACTGACTCCCCTGGATTCTCATGTCCAGGTCTTGGAGCTTGGAGCGTGAGGATTTCCCCCTGTTATTGATCAGAGTAGCGTAGCGGTAGCGTGGTCTCTCCAGTTACCTCGTGAGCACTCTTTTGTACTGTTCATATACATGTATCTTTTATGTTGTCCATACATGTATATCTTTTGTATTCCCGCATTTGCGCATATTAGTGATATGATATTCATGTAATATTAGATCACTACTGGTGATAATTCTGTAATTGTATATATGTGTTGGAATGTATAATGCACCACTTACTTCCGTACTCTGATTCTTATCTGTACTGATGCTTAGCGTATATACGGGAAGGTAATTCGGACTTACGTATATACGTTGCAGTGACGTCCCCGTATCCGTGGAATCGGGGCGTTACAGGTTGGTATCAGAGCTTAGGCTCTAACCTCCTCAGTACGTCCAGAAGGCAAATCAATGGTAAAGAGATTTGCAACTGGAATACATGAATCTTGGTTATACATTCCAACTGCAAGTGCAGAGTTATCTATTTCTTGACTATCTTTCCTTTGATTTCAAATCCCTCCTTGACTATCTTTCCTTTGATTCCAAATTCCTCCTATCCTTTCCCTGTTTTGGTTTTATGTTTTGGTTTTATGAAGCCTTATACTACTTTAAGATATGACTAGACTAGAGAGGTAGTGGCTGGTTCAGAATGAAGCTATTATGTGATCTCTTCGGCCAATTCTATGAAGCTTGGTATTCTCCAGATCGATCTTGACCTGGTTATCTTTCAGAAGACAGCATTTGGGATTCTTAATTATCGGTCTTCTTTATTATGCTCAGGATTTCCGGGGTTTTCTTTATTACACAGCCACGACATCATCAGTATTCATTTATTACACAGCCACGACATCATCAGTATTCATTTATTTCACAGCCACGACATCATCAGTATTATTCAGCATTATTCTAAAGATTTATTACACAGCCACGACATCATCAGCCGGAAATGCAGAGTATGATTATTATTCAGTTGACTTGAGAGCCCTACCTATAGTGCTTCATATCTTAATTAGTATAAATTCCAGCCTTTGTCCCCTTTGTATTCAATTTGCCCCTTAACGAAATTGCGAGGACGCAATTTTTTGTAAGGTGGGTGGATTGTAATATCCCGTTCCCGGAATACGTACTTAGTTGCGTATTCAGATTTTCCGATCGTATTTTTCGATTTGTTCCTGTATTTGTTCAGTATTATGAATTCCTTGTATGATTGTTTTATCTTGGATTTGGATTCGTGGACTCGGAGTCAGCCCTAGTCTGAACCGAAGGCCCGATCCTAGAGTATTACTCGGTTTGGTCTTTCCGGTGGTTAGATTTGACCGATTTCAGTTTCAAATATTATTTTCCAATATATTAGATTTTCTGTGATTTTCTGGATTTTTCTGGAATTAAAAGGAATTTCTTCAAAACCGGTGTCGGCCAGTGTCGCTGACCGCTTCCCGGATTTTTAATTCACAAACCACTTGGAATTTCTCGAAGAGTCTTTAGACGATTCTTCTTAGAGTAATATTTCCTACCTAAATCCTTTTTCTAAAGATTTTACGAATTTATGGATATTCCACCGGAGTCGGTAGATAACCGATTCCAGGATTTTTAATTCACACACAGCTAGGAATTTCTAGATGGTTCTTTAGACTTTAATTCTTAGAATCATATTTCTTACTTACATTCTTTTTCTGAGAATTTTATGATTTTTATGAAAATTCCTTCGGAGTCGGTAGGTAACTGATTCCGGGATTTTTAGTTTTAAAACTATAAAGTATTTCTTAAAAAGGATTTCACTATTATTCTTAATATAATATTATGGAATTTTGGTATTTATTTCGGGTCGTTCCGAGATACTTGATTTCGGGACGTATCCGGTATTTTCCCGAAAGATTTCCGCATCCACGACTCAATCCCGGGAATCTGTGTTTCTGATATTTTCATTTTTGGAGATCAAGAAATATCTTCTCTTTTCTAATTTCTTTTCCTTTTTCCTTTTCCTATTTTCTTTTCTCCTTTAACTTCCACCACAAACTTCCTTTACTTCCACCCTAAGTTTCTCCACCTCATCATCTCCATCTCATCACCTTCCACACACTTCCATCATTCTCCACCACACAATATCTCCACCTCACCATCTCCATGGCAAGCTCCTATTGGCCAAGGAGAACACCTCACCCTCCTCTTTGCAAATAAGCCCCTCCCTTTTAATTATTTGCATCTCCTTCACAAATCCCAATTCCTATAAATACCCTTCCTTCTCCATTTCATTTCCTTTTCTCTCTTCATCACTTCCCCAAGATATTAGCCTCCACTTAAACTCCTCTTCATCTCTTCACCTCAACCACCACCACAACTCCTCCTTTGGATTTGGACCGTAGCTTCCTTCGTCGATCGTATCGCCGTGGATCAATTTGGCGATAGTTGACGACCTCGATCCTTTCGAACACATAGAGCTTCCAATAACCGATCTACGTGAGTATTATTACTCACCAGGACTTGATTAATTCCTAGTGTACTTGTATCTTCATATCTTGTGTTCACATGTCATCAAAATCATATTTTTAGCCATCACACACAACCACACAAAAATCTGATTTTTTGACTAAACAGCAGCAGTTTTCAGGAGCCCGGTCGACCGACAGTCGACCGGCAGTCGACCGACGTGCACAACGTGCACGCTGGGATAGTCCGGTCGACCGGCAGTCGACCGGCACTCGACCGACCAAACCTGGAGCTCACGGCCTTGTATCGGTCGACCGGCAGTCGACCGATCACTCGACCGACCTGTATTTTCGGTCGACCGGCAGTCGACCGACAGGCGACCGTCCTGGCACTGTTAGTGTACCGGTCGACCGGCCATTGACCCCAGTCGACCGTTAGTCTGTTTTGGGCCAAAATCTGCTTCTCCTGTGGAAAAATCCTAACTCTCTAGAACCCAGTTTTAGTCAACTTGACCTGACTGTTAGACGACTTAGGACCACTATTAGTCGACTACCCCATTTCTCCTAGTCGACCAACTTCTTTATTAGTCGACCACCTATTCCACCTAGACGACTAACCTTGCCTATCTGTTATAATTGATTCCCTTCTTGAACCTGAACCTTACCCTCTAGACTTACATCACCTATAGGTATCACTTGACTTATCTCTTGACACACATTATCTTCCATTCTTTCTCTCTCATCTTCACTCTACATATTTATATCACAGGTTATGGCGCATCCCGAGCTTCCGTGGATTTCGGATATTTCGGTATATTGGTGGTTCAGGCGAGTATTCTCACTCGCTACTTTCTTGTATGCGAGTAATCTCGCTTTCTCTCGTCTTTATTTGAGTTTCCGTTTCATCGGATCGATAAGTATTTCGCCTCATATTTCCATTTTATGTTTATATGTCTTTCACTACTTTTATACCATGCGTGGCCGACCCTTCGCGGTCGTTGAACTTTGGATTGCTTTCATGTTATCACTTGCCATGTCGTTACTTCTATGTTACCACTTGTCATACCATTACATAAGACCTGTCACTTGCATGCTTCCCTTTAACACATGTATATCACCTGTCATGTAGTGTGTTATCACCTGACCACCTGGCATGCCACTACCTTGCTAGACCCTCTTGTTATGTCATGACTTACCCAGACTTATTATCAATCCATTGTTATGCATGTTACTTGATATACGTCACCATTTATCATGCTATCTCTTAACACCAAGCATGATACACCGATTCTTATAATTATCACGATAAAGGGAATGTAGTACCTGATTACTGTTATGTACTGATCACTGTTATGTATTCTTGTTATGATATTGCTCATTCCCGAAATCTGATAATTATGTTCATAAGCTATAAAAAGGACAACTTGTATGGGTATGAGAGGAAGTGATGGATGCCGGAATGATATCTTGCTTATAGTGATGGGATATAAAAGTATGTATATATATACACATATATATATGTACTGGCGGTAGTGAATCTGAATTACTGAATAGGGGGACTTTGGGCCTCCAAAGCCGGTTCCAGGTGTATGGAAACCACTATAAGAAGTTCTATCAGTTCTCCATCTACTTCCGTTAACAACCCTTGGCTTGCTTATATATGGATGTATGTGGGTTGGCCGTACACCAGGTCACATACCTAGATATATGGGACAGACAAGTAATAATAATAATAGATTCCAGTTATTGATTCCTGTTACACTTGCTATACATGTTACGATTCCCGTTTAGTATTCCTGTTAGGACTTTCTTATGATTTGCATCTCTGATTCTATACGCTTGGATACTCTGTGGCATGAGACAAAGGTATATAGATGAGGGTTTCCTTGTTTGGATTATTCCTTCGATGTACTAGTATCATGGGACCGTGACCTAAGCGTATACAATCACTTTTGCTTATGATCAGTTTTATCTTGGATTTTCCTGTTTCATGGATATTATGTTATACCGTCCATATATGTATACTTCATTTGTGTTCTAACCCTCCTGTCTTCTGTACTTGACACTCGTACTCATCCTGGCTCGCCACCTGGCATTGTATCATACTCGCCTGGGGAGTTTCACTGACTCCCCTGGATTCTCATGTCCAGGTCTTGGAGCTTGGAGCGTGAGGATTTCCCCCTGTTATTGATCAGAGTAGCGTAGCGGTAGCGTGGTCTCTCCAGTTACCTCGTGAGCACTCTTTTGTACTGTTCATATACATGTATCTTTTATGTTGTCCATACATGTATATCTTTTGTATTCCCGCATTTGCGCATATTAGTGATATGATATTCATGTAATATTAGATCACTACTGGTGATAATTCTGTAATTGTATATATGTGTTGGAATGTATAATGCACCACTTACTTCCGTACTCTGATTCTTATCTGTACTGATTCTTAGCGTATATACGGGAAGGTAATTCGGACTTACGTATATACGTTGCAGTGACGTCCCCGTATCCGTGGAATCGGGGCGTTACACTTACTCATGTAGTAGTACTGTATGATTTGACCTGTTTGGTATTCAGATTTGACTGATTTTAGTTTCAAATATTATTTTCTAATATTCTAGATTTTTCATGATTTTCTGGAATTTTTCGGAATTAAAATGTAAATCTTCAAAACCGGTGTCGGCCAGTATCACTGGTTGATTCCAGGAATTTTAATTTACAATTGGAATCAAATTTCTGGATTCCACTTTTACATTTTATCTTAGAATTATGTTTTCATCCTTCGGGCATTTTCTGGGAATTTTTAGACTTTATCAAAAATTCAGCCTACCCGGTGTAGACACCGCGCCCAGTACATTCTAAGATTTTTATTTTGAAAATGAGATAGAATTTCTGAAAACCGATTTCATTAAAAGTCATTTTATAATATTTATGATTTTTGTGAATTTTTGGATAGCATTCCGAGATACTTCAATTTTTAGTCATTTCAGGAGTTTTCGGTATTTTCCCAGATACCGAGAACTTATCCAAGTTTTCCACTTCTCTATCTTTCCATATTTTTCTCTCTCTTCCTCAAACACGATCTTAGCCAGCCAGGTTCATCATTTAATGCAGCCACCCTCTCCATGCTGCATTAAATGCGTATGGGCTAATTCAACTCAAGTCAAATCCCCCATGCTTTGTCCTTTTGCTTTGAAACGCAGCTTCCTTGCGTTTTTCTCTGGACGCAGCCTTGAAGCTCCCGCGTTTGGCTCCATTTTGGCCTAAACGCAGCCTTGGGACCTTGCAAACGCCACACTCTTTGGAGGGAAGTGATGATGGGTTATTATTATATTATTTTCCCCCCTTTATATATATGCACTCCTATCTTCTCTCTCTTTCATTTTCTTTCACCTTCTTGTTTCCAGCAAGCTCCAACAGCAAACCCAACCCCCAAGCTCCTTGGCCGGCCATTACCACCACCCACCAAATCCAATTTCACCACCACAAATCTCTCTACCTCATTCTCCTCCATTTCCAATCACAAACACCACCTTCTTCAACCTCCTTTCACCAAGAGACTTCAAAGAACCCATCTTCACCAAAAAGACTTCACCACCATTTCCACCACCACCTGCACCACCGTAGCCTCCACCGAGCATACCATCTTCACCCCCTCGTCAACCTCTTTCCGGCGGACTATAGTTTCGTCCCCCGCAACAACGTTTGCAAGATCCCGTTTTTGCATGGTGAACTAGACTTGCACCTCCATCTTCTCCAAGCAACCACAACCCCTCTCCATCAACTTGTGAGGACCAGTACCCTCTTTTGGATTGGGACTGAGTTTCTCTGCGTCGGACGCACCTTAGGCGAGTAATTCTACTCGCCAAGACTTGGATATTATTTCATATTTGTTTAAAACGCACCACTTTCCTTTCTTGAAACGCACCACTTTCCTTTCCTGAAACGCACCACTTTCCTTTCCTGAAACGCACCACTTTCCTTTCTTGAAACGCACCACTTTCCTTTCCTGAAAACGCACCACTTTCCTTTTCTAAAACGCACCACTTTTCTTTCTTGAAACGCACCACTTTCCTTTCCTGAAAACGCACCACTTTCCTTTCCTGAAACGCACCACTTTCCTTTCCTTAGTCGACTAATTTCTCTCCCTAGTCGACAAATCTTGATTTATTGTTATGGTTAATTACTTCTTTGATTATGAACATTATCTTTGGGTCATTTATTATATATCGCTATTTGCAAGACTTGTCACTTGATGAATATCACCTCTTATCATGCTATCTATTAACATAAGGCATGATCCACCTGACTCCTATAATTATCATTGTAACGGGAATGATAACCGGACTTCATGATTTACAAACTTGATTACATGATAGTACGAACCAGTACTCCTGATATACCTGTATTCCTGACGTGTTCCCGCTCATTCCCGAAATTTGATAATTATCTAATATTCATAAAATGAGACAACTTACATCGGGTCGGGGGAAACATGCGGCTATCAATATGTGTTCGTGTTTACAGTGGTATTAGGTATGTTGTGCAACTAAATTTCCGGTCTGACCTGTGGGCCTCCAGGCGACCGAGGGGAGTGCTGGCTCCCTCATTCCTGGTACCATCATGATAAGGGCATACAATAAGACCCTCCTGTTTGCCTTGCGGCGGGTTCCGTCTCCAAGCAACGGAACAATCCTGGGCCGTGGTCCCGGGTATGCACGGGACCCACTGTAAACATAGTTCGTTGATACCCCCGCTAGTTTCCAATAACAACCTTGCTTTACTGGGATATGGATCTATGTGTGCTGGGACGCTAGTCCACATAGCTAGATATCAGGGTAAGGTAAGTAATAATAATAATAATAACAATAATAAGACGCTAATTGTGGGTGTTGTATACGCTTGGATTACGGTAACATGAGATAAAGGTATATAGATGAGGGTTTCCTTGTTTGGATTATTCCCTCGAGGTACTAGTCTCATGAGGCCGTAGCTTAAGCTTATATAATGCCCTTTCATTTTTAACATGTTGCGCTTCTTTTACTTGCTGGCTGATTACTCATGATATTGCACCGACTCTCATGTTCATGTTTCTTTTGCCACTCGGCTGTTACCTGCTCTACTTGTTTGGGAGGTCCTGACTCCCTTGAATTTGTATGTTCAGGTTCCGAACCTTGGATCGAGGTGGAGCCTTCTGTGGAGGGCCAGGCTTTCCTTTCCGAGCAGGCTGATTAGTCTCGGTTGCTGTCATCCCAGACTTTCCTTTTGGCTCGCGGGACCTTTCTTCAGCTCGTGAGCATCTTTGTAATTATCTTGTAAATCGTACTTTTGAGTTTGGCTGTGATATATGATGCATGCGATATGTAAATATATGTCACATTCTGTGATAACCTTGTACCTTGTACTTCTTATGTTGGCATATGAAAGGACGCTACGCTTTGTCGTACTCTGATTCTTATTTGTACTGATGCTTAGCGTATATACGTAAGGGTATTTCTGACCTGCGTATGTACGTCGCAGTGACGTCCCCGTACCCGTGGGATCGGGGCGTTACAGGTTGGTATCAGAGCCAGGGCTCTCACACCTATAGTACAATCAAGCAGCAAATTAATGGAATTTGCCATTGCCAACTACAGTGTACAAGGTTATCTTGTCCTTCTTGATTCCTTTCCTTGTGTCCTAAAATCCTTTCATCTTTCCAATTTCCAGTCTCCTTTTTACCAACATAAGTATGGATAGAAGGGCGAGTCGTAACAATGCCGGGCAAGCCTCCAATGGACCCACGGGGGAGAATGTTGAAATACTGAGGGTTATCCAGACTATGATGGAAATCAGCAACAGCAGACGGAACTCCTTCGGCAAGAGTTAGCAACTCCTAAGGAACAGAGGCCGGGGAATGTATCAGACTTTAGGCGATTGCAACCGGCGATATTCACCGGAGAAGAGAGACCACTAGAGGCTGAGCAATGGCTGATTGACACCACAGATCTGTTGAACGCAGCCCGGGTTCCAAAGGAAAATCAAGTGGAGGTCGCTAAGATTCAACTAAAGGATGTAGCCAGGACCTGGTGGCTAGCTGAGGAAGCAAGATTAGAGAAACCTGTCTCGTGGGATCAGTTTTCCCAAAGCTTCTATAGTAGATTTTTCCCTGCCACCGCTCAGAAAGAGATGGAAGAACAGTTCATCCGACTTCAGCAGTGGAACCGGTCTGTGGACGAATATGTAACGCCCCGATTCCGCTGATACGGGGACGTCACTGCAACGTATATACGTAGGTCAGAACTACCCTCCCGTATATACGCTAAGCATCAGTACAGACAAGAATCAGAGTACGGAAGCAAATGGTGTATTATACATTCCAACACATATATACAATTACAGAATTATCACCAGAGTGATTACAATATTACATGAATATCATATCACTAACATGCGCAAATGCGGGAATACAAGGAAATGTACAAAAGATATATATACATGAACAGTACAATAGAGTGCTCACGAGATAGCTGGAAATCCACGCTACCGCTGCGCACTCTGATCAGCAATAAGAAGACTCCGCCCGCTCCAAAACCTGGACATAAGAATCCAGGGGAGTCAGTGAAACTCCCCAGGCGAGTATGATACAATGCCAGGTGGCGAGCCAGGGTAAACACAATATGAATATAACAAAGGGTATCAAGTTCAGAAAACAGGGGTTAGAACACAAATATAGAAGGTATGAACGAGTACAACATAAGTATCATAAATCAGGAAATCCAGGGTAAAGCTGATTATATGCAAGATTGATTTTATACGCTTAAATCACGGTCCCATGAGACTAGTACATCGAAGGAATAATCCAAACAAGGAAACCCTCATATATATACCTTTTGTCTCATGCCACCGAATATCCAAGCGTATATAATCAGAGTTGCAATTCGTATGATAGTAACAGGAATACAGAACAATAATGATCAGGGGTCCATAACACGTATAACGGGAGTCATAACAGTAAAATATAACAGGAATCATAATTGACATCTATTATTATTATTACTCGTCTGACCCATATATCTCGGTATGTATCTAGGTGTGCACCCCAACACACATACATCCATATATAGCTAGGCGAGGGTTGTTAACGGAAGTAGATGGAGAACTGATATCACCTCTTATAGTGGTTTCCATACACCTGGAACCAGCTTTGGAGGCCCAAAGTCCCCCTAAATGTAATGACATATAACTTACCGCCAATATATATCCCATCACTATAAGCAAGGTATCATTCCGGCATCCATCACTTCCTCCCATACCCATACAAGTGGTTCTTTTTATAGTTTATTAATATAATTATCTGATTATGGGAATGAGTAGGATCATAACTGTAATCATACATGTAGTCGGAACTGTAATCATAAATGTAATCAGAAATGTAAGACATAGCACGTGATCAGGTACTACATTCCCATTATCGAGATAATTATACAATGTCAAGTGTATCATGCCTTGTTGTAAAGAGATAGCATGATAAGTGGTGATATGTAACACGTAACCAGTCAAGTCAGGAGATAGATGATAGTCTGGGTAAGTCATGGTACCACATAAAGGTCTTGCCAAATAGTGGCATGTCAAGTGGTCAGGTGATAACACAGAAGATGTCAGGTGATATACATGTGTTAAAAGGAAACATGCAATTGACAAGTCTGAAATAATAGCATGGCAATCATAGGAGAAACTCAGAAGTCAACGACCACGAAGGGTCGGCCACGCATAGTATGAAAGTAGTGAAAGACATATAAACATAAAATAGAAATATGAAACAAGAAGGTAGCGAGTAAGAATACTCGCCCAAATCACCAAAACGCCGAAATATCCGGAATCCACTGAAGTTCGGGATGCGCCACAACCTGTGATATAAATATGTAGAGAGAAGAGGAGAGAAGGTAAGATGATGTTTGTCATGAGACAAGTCAAGTAATACCTATATGCGATGTGAGTCTAGAGGGTAAGGTTCATATTCAAGAAGGAAATCAACTAAGACAGATAGGCAAGGTTAGTCGACTAGGATGGAAGAGTAGTCGACTAATAGTGGAGTTAGTCGACTAACAGTCTGGTATAGTCGACTAGAACTGGGTTCCAGAGAGTTTGGGTTTCTGTTTCAGGGAAAGTTAGTCGACTAGGGTTGGAAGGGTAGTCGACTAGCAGTGAACTACAAGTCGACTAACGGATACTTAAGTCGACTAAGATGAGATACAGAGAGTTAAGTTGGTTTCAGGAGTCGACTAGGGTCAAGGGTGTAGTCGACTAGGGGTTCTAAGTCGACTATAAAATTAGGATAAGTCGACTAGGGCCGAGAGTTGGTGTTTTTGGTTCAAGGAAAACTAGTCGACTAGGGGTCAAAATGTAGTCGACTAGGGGATCTAGTCGACTGGTGATATGGCTTAGTCGACTAAAACTGTGAAAATCAGAAAAGCTACGTTTCAACCAAAGTGGGTTAGTCGACTAGGTCCTAGGTCAAGTCGACTAATATTGTGAAAACAGCAAACAGAACAGATTTTCTAGGGTTGGGTTTGATGGCTAAATAAACATGGATTGAAGACATAAACGAACATGATATGAATACTAAAGTACACTTAAGAATAAATCAAGTCCTTGTGATGAAAATTACTCACCAAGGGCACCAAGTGATGGAAGTTGTTGATGAAGAGAAAGGTGGAGTCTTTGGTGGAGTTGTTGACCTTGTGGTTGTTTCCATGGTGATGAAGGAAGAAGAAGATGAAGCTAGGTTGGAGGAGTGGTGGTGGTTGCCTTGGTGGAGATGAAGGAGATGGAGGTGGTGAAAGCTAGGGTTTGGCTTATGGTGAAGAGAAATGAAAAGAAAAGGATTGAAATGAAAAGGAAATGTATATATAGGATTTGGATTTTGTAAAGGGAGTTGCAATTAAATAAAAGAGAGGGACTTAATTGCAAAGTGGGGAGGATGAGGTGTTCTCCTTGGCCAATAGGGGCTTGCCATGTGAGGGGTGAGGTGGAGAATTGTGTGGTGGAGATTGGTGGAAAAATGTGTGGATGAAAATGGAAGCTTAGGGAGGAAGAAAAGAATAAAGGAAAAGGAAAAATGGAAAAGAAATTATAATGAGAAGATATTTTGGAGAAGATATTTTCTTGGAATCAGAATGTGAAAATACTGGAAGGACAGATACCCGGGATTGAGTCGTGGATGCGGAAATCTTTCGGGAAAATACCGGAATCGTCCGAAATTCAAGTATCTCGGAACGACCCGAAATAAATATCAAAAATCCATAATATTATATTAAGAATAATAGTGAAATCCTTTTTAAGAAATACTTTATAGTTTTAAAACTAAAAATCCCGGAATCAGTTACCTACCGACTCCGTTGGAATTTTCATAAAATCAATAAATCCTCAGAAAAAGAATGTAGGTAGAAAATATGATTTTAAGGAATAATGCCTAAAGGGCCATCTTGAAATTCCTAACTGTTTGGAATTTAAAAATACTGGAATCAGTCTTCTACCGACTCCGGCGGAAAATCCATAAATTCGTAAAATCTTCAGAAAAAGTATTTAAATAAAAAATGTGATTCTAAGAAGAAAAGTTTAAAGACTCTTCTGGAAATTCCAAGTGGTTTGTGAATTAAAAATCTGGGAAGTGGTCAGCGACACTGGCCGACACTGGTTTTGAAGAAATTCATTTTAATTCTAGAAAATTCCAGAAATTCACATAAAATCTAATATATTAGAAAATGATATTTGAAATTGAAATTGGTCAAATACGGGAAGTAAATCGAAAAATACGATCGAAAAACTGAATACGCAATTAAGTACGTATTCCGGGAACGGGGTATTACAATCTACCCACCTTACAAAAATTGCGTCCTCGCAATTTCGTTAAGGGGTTAAATTGAATACAAAGGGGACAAGGCTGGAATAAAGGCTTCATAAAACCAAAACAAGGAAAGGATATGGAAAGGATCTAGGAATCAAAGGAAAGATGGTCAAGAAATAGATAACTCTGTACTTGTAGGTGGAATGTATAACCAAGACTCATGTGTTCCAGTTGCAAATCTCTTTACTATTGAGTTGCCTTCTGGACGTACTGAAGATGTCCAGAGCCTAGGCTCTGATACCAACCTGTAACGCCCCGATCCCGCTGATACGGGGACGTCACTGCAACGTATATACGTAGGTCAGAACTACCCTCCCGTATATACGCTAAGCATCAGTACAGACAAGAATCAGAGTACGGAAGCAAATGGTGTATTATACATTCCAACACATATATACAATTACAGAATTATCACCAGAGTGATTACAATATTACATGAATATCATATCACTAACATGCGCAAATGCGGGAATACAAGGAAATGTACAAAAGATATATATACATGAACAGTACAATAGAGTGCTCACGAGATAGCTGGAAATCCACGCTACCGCTGCGCACTCTGATCAGCAATAAGAAGACTCCGCCCGCTCCAAAACCTGGACATAAGAATCCAGGGGAGTCAGTGAAACTCCCCAGGCGAGTATGATACAATGCCAGGTGGCGAGCCAGGGTAAACACAATATGAATATAACAAAGGGTATCAAGTTCAGAAAACAGGGGTTAGAACACAAATATAGAAGGTATGAACGAGTACAACATAAGTATCATAAATCAGGAAATCCAGGGTAAAGCTGATTATATGCAAGATTGATTTTATACGCTTAAATCACGGTCCCATGAGACTAGTACATCGAAGGAATAATCCAAACAAGGAAACCCTCATATATATACCTTTTGTCTCATGCCACCGAATATCCAAGCGTATATAATCAGAGTTGCAATTCGTATGATAGTAACAGGAATACAGAACAATAATGATCAGGGGTCCATAACACGTATAACGGGAGTCATAACAGTAAAATATAACAGGAATCATAATTGACATCTATTATTATTATTACTCGTCTGACCCATATATCTCGGTATGTATCTAGGTGTGCACCCCAACACACATACATCCATATATAGCTAGGCGAGGGTTGTTAACGGAAGTAGATGGAGAACTGATATCACCTCTTATAGTGGTTTCCATACACCTGGAACCAGCTTTGGAGGCCCAAAGTCCCCCTAAATGTAATGACATATAACTTACCGCCAATATATATCCCATCACTATAAGCAAGGTATCATTCCGGCATCCATCACTTCCTCCCATACCCATACAAGTGGTTCTTTTTATAGTTTATTAATATAATTATCTGATTATGGGAATGAGTAGGATCATAACTGTAATCATACATGTAGTCGGAACTGTAATCATAAATGTAATCAGAAATGTAAGACATAGCACGTGATCAGGTACTACATTCCCATTATCGAGATAATTATACAATGTCAAGTGTATCATGCCTTGTTGTAAAGAGATAGCATGATAAGTGGTGATATGTAACACGTAACCAGTCAAGTCAGGAGATAGATGATAGTCTGGGTAAGTCATGGTACCACATAAAGGTCTTGCCAAATAGTGGCATGTCAAGTGGTCAGGTGATAACACAGAAGATGTCAGGTGATATACATGTGTTAAAAGGAAACATGCAATTGACAAGTCTGAAATAATAGCATGGCAATCATAGGAGAAACTCAGAAGTCAACGACCACGAAGGGTCGGCCACGCATAGTATGAAAGTAGTGAAAGACATATAAACATAAAATAGAAATATGAAACAAGAAGGTAGCGAGTAAGAATACTCGCCCAAATCACCAAAACGCCGAAATATCCGGAATCCACTGAAGTTCGGGATGCGCCACAACCTGTGATATAAATATGTAGAGAGAAGAGGAGAGAAGGTAAGATGATGTTTGTCATGAGACAAGTCAAGTAATACCTATATGCGATGTGAGTCTAGAGGGTAAGGTTCATATTCAAGAAGGAAATCAACTAAGACAGATAGGCAAGGTTAGTCGACTAGGATGGAAGAGTAGTCGACTAATAGTGGAGTTAGTCGACTAACAGTCTGGTATAGTCGACTAGAACTGGGTTCCAGAGAGTTTGGGTTTCTGTTTCAGGGAAAGTTAGTCGACTAGGGTTGGAAGGGTAGTCGACTAGCAGTGAACTACAAGTCGACTAACGGATACTTAAGTCGACTAAGATGAGATACAGAGAGTTAAGTTGGTTTCAGGAGTCGACTAGGGTCAAGGGTGTAGTCGACTAGGGGTTCTAAGTCGACTATAAAATTAGGATAAGTCGACTAGGGCCGAGAGTTGGTGTTTTTGGTTCAAGGAAAACTAGTCGACTAGGGGTCAAAATGTAGTCGACTAGGGGGATCTAGTCGACTGGTGATATGGCTTAGTCGACTAAAACTGTGAAAATCAGAAAAGCTACGTTTCAACCAAAGTGGGTTAGTCGACTAGGTCCTAGGTCAAGTCGACTAATATTGTGAAAACAGCAAACAGAACAGATTTTCTAGGGTTGGGTTTGATGGCTAAATAAACATGGATTGAAGACATAAACGAACATGATA
Organism: Agave tequilana; assembly: GCA_038442645.1. Classification (NCBI taxonomy): domain Eukaryota; kingdom Viridiplantae; phylum Streptophyta; class Magnoliopsida; order Asparagales; family Asparagaceae; genus Agave; species Agave tequilana. The sequence continues at coordinate 42,758 of JAVJIF010021321.1, forward strand.
TGAATACTAAAGTACACTTAAGAATAAATCAAGTCCTTGTGATGAAAATTACTCACCAAAGGGCACCAAGTGATGGAAGTTGTTGATGAAGAGAAAGGTGGAGTCTTTGGTGGAGTTGTTGACCTTGTGGTTGTTTCCATGGTGATGAAGGAAGAAGAAGATGAAGCTAGGTTGGAGGAGTGGTGGTGGTTGCCTTGGTGGAGATGAAGGAGATGGAGGTGGTGAAAGCTAGGGTTTGGCTTATGGTGAAGAGAAATGAAAAGAAAAGGATTGAAATGAAAAGGAAATGTATATATAGGATTTGGATTTTGTAAAGGGAGTTGCAATTAAATAAAAGAGAGGGACTTAATTGCAAAGTGGGGAGGATGAGGTGTTCTCCTTGGCCAATAGGGGCTTGCCATGTGAGGGGTGAGGTGGAGAATTGTGTGGTGGAGATTGGTGGAAAAATGTGTGGATGAAAATGGAAGCTTAGGGAGGAAGAAAAGAATAAAGGAAAAGGAAAAATGGAAAAGAAATTATAATGAGAAGATATTTTGGAGAAGATATTTTCTTGGAATCAGAATGTGAAAATACTGGAAGGACAGATACCCGGGATTGAGTCGTGGATGCGGAAATCTTTCGGGAAAATACCGGAATCGTCCGAAATTCAAGTATCTCGGAACGACCCGAAATAAATATCAAAAATCCATAATATTATATTAAGAATAATAGTGAAATCCTTTTTAAGAAATACTTTATAGTTTTAAAACTAAAAATCCCGGAATCAGTTACCTACCGACTCCGTTGGAATTTTCATAAAATCAATAAATCCTCAGAAAAAGAATGTAGGTAGAAAATATGATTTTAAGGAATAATGCCTAAAGGGCCATCTTGAAATTCCTAACTGTTTGGAATTTAAAAATACTGGAATCAGTCTTCTACCGACTCCGGCGGAAAATCCATAAATTCGTAAAATCTTCAGAAAAAGTATTTAAATAAAAAATGTGATTCTAAGAAGAAAAGTTTAAAGACTCTTCTGGAAATTCCAAGTGGTTTGTGAATTAAAAATCTGGGAAGTGGTCAGCGACACTGGCCGACACTGGTTTTGAAGAAATTCATTTTAATTCTAGAAAATTCCAGAAATTCACATAAAATCTAATATATTAGAAAATGATATTTGAAATTGAAATTGGTCAAATACGGGAAGTAAATCGAAAAATACGATCGAAAAACTGAATACGCAATTAAGTACGTATTCCGGGAACGGGGTATTACAGAATATGCCGCTGAGTTTTTGAGGCTGAGCCGCTTCGCTCCATATATGATAGCTGATGAAGAGAAGCGAGCGAGCAGATTCCAACAGGGTTTGCGAATGGACATTCAGATCCTCTTGATGCCCCAGCAGCTGAAAACGTATTCCCAAGTCCTCACCATAGCTCGGGAAGTTGAGCGAGGACTGGAGAAAGGGAAGACTAACATGATGAGGAACCAGGCCATGAAGAGGCCATTTCCACAAGCAGGGAGAGGAGGTCCATACAGAGCAGTGAGATTCCCAGCCATGAGACGACCATTTCGACCAGCCCCCTTTCCAGTAACCCAACCATACCTCTTTTGTGGTTATTGCCAGAAACCAGGCCACTCCCGACAGAATTGCCGTAGGGCAAATGGGTTATGCCTGGCATGTGGTTCCCGTGACCATTCAGTAGAAGTCTGCCCCCACAAGAGGATGGGGATAGCCAATCAAGCACTGCCAGCACTTCCAGGGCCAGATGGACAGAGGAACCAGGGACCAATGGTTAGGAGAGCCCTTCCCCCTCCCCCACAGCAAGTTATCCGCCCAGTCCAGAGGGGAGTTAGAGCTGCAGCAGGCCGTGGAAGAGGACGAGCTTACAACCTGACAGCGGAAGAGGCCGAAACTTCTGGAGAAGTGGTAACAGGTAAGATCAGGGTACACTCGAAGCCCGTTCTTGCCCTCTTTGATTCGGGTGCATCTCATTGTTACATATCTGATCGTTTTGTTGACTTGCATTACATACCTGTTAGAACTTTAGACCACCAATGGGAGATTAGTACAGGGAATGGAGTAGTCATAACTACTAAGGTTTGTATTGATTGCCCTGTAGAACTCTGTAACAGAACCTTGGCCATAGATATGCTCGTACTAGATACTAGAGGGTACGACATAATCTTAGGCATGACTTGGCTCAGCAAGTACCATGCGGTCATTGATTGCCGAAGCAAGAAAGTTATTTTCAGGATACCGCTTCAGCCTGAGTTCCAATTTGAAGGAGAACGCAAACCTGCCAAAGAAAAAGCACAGATGACTGCTGGTGAGATCCAGAAAAAGAGAGTACCAGTTTGGAATGAGTTTCCAGAAGTATTTAAGGAAATCTCAGGACTTCCACCTGATAGGGTAATTGAGTTCTCTATCGATACCCTTCCAGGTACAGTTCCGATATCCAAAGCTCCATACAGAATGGCACCCACTGAGTTGGAGATTCTAAAGAAACAGCTGCAAGAATACTTGGATAAGGGATTAATTAGACCAAGTGCTTCACCATGGGGAGCTCCAGTACTCTTGGCAAACAAAAAGGACGGTGGTAAACGGTTATGTATAGACTATAGAGAATTGAACAAAGTTACCATCAAGAATAAGTACCCTTTACCAAGAATTGATGATCTGTTTGATCAGCTTCATGGGGCCCGAATATTTTCAAAGTTGGATTTGCAATCAGGATATCACCAGCTAAGGGTAAAGAAAGAAGATATTCCAAAGACAGCATTCAGGACTCGTTATGGCCATTATGAATTTCTAGTTATGCCTTTCGGAGTCACCAATGCCCCTGCAGTTTTCATGGATTTGATGAACAGAGTGTTCTCATCATATTTGGATCAGTTTGTGGTTGTTTTTATAGATGACATCTTGATCTATTCGAAGAACGACAGAGAGCATGCAGATCACTTGAGAATAGTGTTACAGACTCTCCAACAGGAACAACTTCATGCTAAGCAAAGCAAATGTGATTTCTGGTTAAATAGTGTGGCCTTCCTTGGACACATAGTTTCGGAAGAAGGAATTTCAGTAGACCCTAGTAAAATTCAGGCAGTAAAGGACTGGCCAATTCCAAGGACAGTAACAGAAATTAAGAGTTTTATTGGATTAGCCGGATATTATAGGCGCTTTGTCCAGGATTTTTCTAAGATTGCAGCCCCGTTAACGAAGCTCACACGGAAAGGAGAAAAATATATATGGACCGAGGAATGTACCGCAGCATTTGAACAATTAAAGGAAAGACTCATTACAGCTCCAGTCTTGAGGACTCCCTCAGGAAGAGGAGGGATGGTTATATACAGTGACGCATCCGGGAAAGGCCTGGGATGTGTATTAATGCAGCATGGTCACGTCATAGCTTATGCATCCAGGCAACTGAAGCCACATGAGCGGAATTACCCAACTCATGACTTAGAATTGGCAGCAGTGATATTCGCATTGAAGATCTGGAGACATTATCTTCTGGGAGACAAGGTACTAATCTACACGGATCACAAAAGCCTAAAGTATGTCTTCACACAGAAAGAATGAACATGAGACAACGACGGTGGCTTGAACTAATGGCAGATTATGATATCGACCTACAATATCATCCAGGCAAAGTTAATACAGTACCAGATGCATTGAGCAGGAAGCCAGAAAATAAAATGCTAGTACAACTTACGCATCAGAAGGAGTTAATTCGGGACATCATGAAACTGGACCTGATGATAGTACAAGGAGTCGATAAGACAGGACAGTTGATGACCTTTCAGATCCAGTCAACCCTGATGGATGAGATTAAAGAAGCTCAAAGGGAAGACCCCAGATTACAGAAGTACAGAGCTCAATTAGAGGCTGGATTGAGAACGGATATCCGCATTCACTCGGACGATGCACTATATTTTGGTAACCGAATTTGTGTTCCCCAAGGAGAAGTTCGACAGAAAATTTTGACAGAGGCACATAGTTCAGCTTATTCTATACATCCAGGAGGAACTAAATGTATCAGGACTTGAAGCAGAAGTTTTGGTGGAATGCCATGAAGAGGGAGATAGCCCAGTATGTGGCCAAGTGCTTAGTTTGTCAGCAGATAAAGGCAGAACACCAGAGAACAGCTGGACTCCTACAACCGTTGCCAATACCAGAATGGAAATGGGAGCATATCACCATGGATTTTGTTACAGCTCTACCCCGAAGTCCAAAGGGTAATAATGCAGTATGGGTGATCGTTGACCGCCTCACAAAAGCAGCTCACTTTCTACCTTTCAGAGTAGGTCAGTCAACAGAAGTTCTGGCAGACAAGTACATAAGAGAAATTGTTCGTCTACATGGAGTTCCAGTTAGCATCGTGTCAGATAGGGACACAAGATTCCGATCACATTTCTGGGAAAGTCTCCAAGAAAGTTTAGGAACTCGTCTGGAATTCAGTACTTCATATCACCCCCAGACAGACGGACAATCGGAACGGACCATTCAAATTCTTGAAGACATGTTGCGAGCCTGCATGATAGAATTTAAAGGGTCATGGGAGGACCATATTCATTTGGTGGAGTTCTCTTATAATAACAGCTATCAGGCTAGTATCAGAATGGCACCATTTGAGGCGTTGTATGGCAGAAAGTGCAGGTCGCCGATATGTTGGGACGAAGTCGGCGAAAGGAGACTTATGGGACCAGATATACTAGTTCAGACAACGGATAAAGTCCGAATTATCAGAGATCACCTCCGGGCAGCACAGAGCCGACAAAAGAGTTGGGCAGACACAAGTAGGAGACCATTGGAATTCAGAACAGGTGACCATGTGTTTTTGAAGATATCACCCACCAAAGGGGTAATCCGTTTCGGTACACGTGGAAAGCTCAGTCCGAGGTACATCGGCCCATTCGAAATTTTGGATCGTGTGGGAGATGTGGCTTACCGATTGGCACTACCGCCATCTTTGGACGGAGTACACAACGTATTCCACGTATCACAGTTGAGGAGGTATGTCAAGGATGAGAGTCACATTCTGGATCACTCTGAATTGGAACTACAGCCTGATTTGTCTTGCGAAGAGCAGCCGATGGCCATCCTGGACGAGAGTGTTAAGACTCTGAAGAATAAGGCCATACCATTGGTATTAGTTTCTTGGAATAGGCATGCACCAGGAGAGGCTACATGGGAACGAGAGGACGTTATTCGTGAGCGTTACCCCCATCTATTTACAACTTAGTTGGTAAAACCCTTCTTCCTATTCTCTCTATCGTCATCTTCCCCTTCCTGAAATTTCGAGGACGAAATTTTTGTAAGGTGGATAGATTGTAACACCCCACTCCCAGAATACGTGCACAGTTACGTATCCTGATTTTTGAGCATATTTTCTTCTATTATTATTATATTTTCTACTATCCTTACTCATGTAGTAGTACTGTATGATTTGACCTGTTGGTATTCAGATTTGACTGATTTTAGTTTCAAATATTATTTTCTAATATTCTAGATTTTTCATGATTTTCTGGAATTTTTCGGAATTAAAATGTAAATCTTCAAAACCGGTGTCGGCCAGTATCACTGGTTGATTCCAGGAATTTTAATTTACAATTGGAATCAAATTTCTGGATTCCGCTTTTACATTTTATCTTAGAATTATGTTTTCATCCTTCGGGCATTTTCTGGGAATTTTTAGACTTTATCAAAAATTCAGCCTACCCGGTGTAGACACCGCGCCCAGTACATTCTAAGATTTTTATTTTGAAAATGAGATAGAATTTCTGAAAACCGATTTCATTAAAAGTCATTTTATAATATTTATGATTTTTGTGAATTTTTGGATAGCATTCCGAGATACTTCAATTTTTAGTCATTTCAGGAGTTTTCGGTATTTTCCCAGATACCGAGAACTTATCCAAGTTTTCCACTTCTCTATCTTTCCATATTTTTCTCTCTCTTCCTCAAACACGATCTTAGCCAGCCAGGTTCATCATTTAATGCAGCCACCCTCTCCATGCTGCATTAAATGCGTATGGGCTAATTCAACTCAAGTCAAATCCCCCATGCTTTGTCCTTTTGCTTTGAAACGCAGCTTCCTTGCGTTTTTCTCTGGACGCAGCCTTGAAGCTCCCGCGTTTGGCTCCATTTTGGCCTAAACGCAGCCTTGGGACCTTGCAAACGCCACACTCTTTGGAGGGAAGTGATGATGGGTTATTATTATATTATTTTCCCCCCTTTATATATATGCACTCCTATCTTCTCTCTCTTTCATTTTCTTTCACCTTCTTGTTTCCAGCAAGCTCCAACAGCAAACCCAACCCCCAAGCTCCTTGGCCGGCCATTACCACCACCCACCAAATCCAATTTCACCACCACAAATCTCTCTACCTCATTCTCCTCCATCTCCTCCTCCATTTCCAATCACAAACACCACCTTCTTCAACCTCCTTTCACCAAGAGACTTCAAAGAGCCCATCTTCACCAAAAGACTTCACCACCATTTCCACCACCACCTGCACCACCGTAGCCTCCACCGAGCATACCATCTTCACCCCCTCGTCAACCTCTTTCCGGCGGACTATAGTTTCGTCCCCCGCAACAACGTTTGCAAGATCCCGTTTTTGCATGGTGAACTAGACTTGCACCTCCATCTTCTCCAAGCAACCACAACCCCTCTCCATCAACTTGTGAGGACCAGTACCCTCCTTTGGATTGGGACTGAGTTTCTCTGCGTCGGACGCACCTTAGGCGAGTAATTCTACTCGCCAAGACTTGGATATTATTTCATATTTGTTTAAAACGCACCACTTTCCTTTCTTGAAACGCACCACTTTCCTTTCCTGAAACGCACCACTTTCCTTTCCTGAAACGCACCACTTTCCTTTCCTGAAAACGCACCACTTTCCTTTTCTAAAACGCACCACTTTTCTTTCTTGAAACGCACCACTTTCCTTTCCTGAAAACGCACCACTTTCCTTTCCTGAAACGCACCACTTTCCTTTCCTTAGTCGACTAATTTCTCTCCCTAGTCGACAAATCTTGATTTATTGTTATGGTTAATTACTTCTTTGATTATGAACATTATCTTTGGGTCATTTATTATATATCGCTATTTGCAAGACTTGTCACTTGATGAATATCACCTCTTATCATGCTATCTATTAACATAAGGCATGATCCACCTGACTCCTATAATTATCATTGTAACGGGAATGATAACCGGACTTCATGATTTACAAACTTGATTACATGATAGTACGAACCAGTACTCCTGATATACCTGTATTCCTGACGTGTTCCCGCTCATTCCCGAAATTTGATAATTATCTAATATTCATAAAATGAGACAACTTACATCGGGTCAGGGGAAACATGCGGCTATCAATATGTGTTTGTGTTACAGTGGTATTAGGTATGTTGTGCAACTAAATTTCCGGTCTGACCTGTGGGCCTCCAGGCGACCGAGGGGAGTGCTGGCTCCCTCATTCCTGGTACCATCATGATAAGGGCATACAATAAGACCCTCCTGTTTGCCTTGCGGCGGGTTCCGTCTCCAAGCAACGGAACAATCCTGGGCCGTGGTCCCGGGTATGCACGGGACCCACTGTAAACATTGTTCGTTGATACCCCCGCTAGTTTCCAATAACAACCTTGCTTTACTGGGATATGGATCTATGTGTGCTGGGACGCTAGTCCACATAGCTAGATATCAGGGTAAGGTAAGTAATAATAATAATAATAACAATAATAAGACGCTAATTGTGGGTGTTGTATACGCTTGGATTACGGTAACATGAGATAAAGGTATATAGATGAGGGTTTCCTTGTTTGGATTATTCCCTCGAGGTACTAGTCTCATGAGGCCGTAGCTTAAGCTTATATAATGCCCTTTCATTTTTAACATGTTGCGCTTCTTTTACTTGCTGGCTGATTACTCATGATATTGCACCGACTCTCATGTTCATGTTTCTTTTGCCACTCGGCTGTTACCTGCTCTACTTGTTTGGGAGGTCCTGACTCCCTTGAATTTGTATGTTCAGGTTCCGAACCTTGGATCGAGGTGGAGCCTTCTGTGGAGGGCCAGGCTTTCCTTTCCGAGCAGGCTGATTAGTCTCGGTTGCTGTCATCCCAGACTTTCCTTTTGGCTCGCGGGACCTTTCTTCAGCTCGTGAGCATCTTTGTAATTATCTTGTAAATCGTACTTTTGAGTTTGGCTGTGATATATGATGCATGCGATATGTAAATATATGTCACATTCTGTGATAACCTTGTACCTTGTACTTCTTATGTTGGCATATGAAAGGACGCTACGCTTTGTCGTACTCTGATTCTTATTTGTACTGATGCTTAGCGTATATACGTAAGGGTATTTCTGACCTGCGTATGTACGTCGCAGTGACGTCCCCGTACCCGTGGGATCGGGGCGTTACACTTCCTTTCTCTCTTCCTCCCTCTCCTCGCCGCTCCCTGTCAGAGCCCCGCCTCACCGCCGGCGGGCTCCCCTCGCCGCCGGCGGGCTCCCCTCGCCGCCGGCCAACTGGCTGGCCGGCGGGCTAGTGAGGGAGGCGGCAGCAGCTTGCTGCTGCTGCCCCTCTTTTCTTTTCTTTTGGATTTGAGTTGGGTTAGAACCCAAACCCAACCTCTATTGGAGACCCGTTACCCTATAAACCCCCAAAACCCGACCCGCTAACCCGTAACCCATACCCATTAAGTTAAGTTATGGGTTGTGGATCTGGACCCGATCCGTTAAGAGCCAAACCCGCATCCGAAACCCGTTAAAGGTAAATTTGCAGAAAACCCCCTATGACAATTTATTAATTGCATTTGAATTCTTTTTATTTGCATCTTTAACCCATTTTGTATTATTGTTAGTATTCGGGCGATATCGGGAGCATCCGGACTCCGATTCGGGCGATTCTGGGTCCGTTGCGATCGTGGGAACGAGAGCTACAGTCCTGTAGCCAGTTTGTGAGTGTTTTTCTTTTATAAATTATATTTATCATGTTTATTAACATTGTTTGATATATCGTGATTATGGATAAAAGACGGTAATAGTTAATTATTAACTGGTACTTGTTGGACACCCATTATAATAGGTGATTCCTGTAGTATTGTTAGGTATTTCCTGATGTAATATAATATAGGGAGACAATTGTAGTAACAAGAAATCTGACATAGACAACTCAGACACGGTCATCATACCTGCATAACCACGGACACACAGGCCACTGTGTTACCATCTTCATGAACACTATTATGTCATGTTTACATATCCCTGTTACACGTGCATGTTATGTTTACATATCACTGTTACACGTACATGTCATGTTTACATATCACTGTTACACATGCATGCCATGTTTCCCTGTGACTTATGCTTATATAGTTTCTCTATATTATTGTCATATGGATCACCATGCCGATTACCTGTATTATTGTTCCATGTTATCAGATACATGTTATATGCTTGGTTCCCGTTACTGATATTGTTAATTCCGTTACTGGATACATGGTCCCGTTACTGATATGGATATTCACGATACTGGACTTGAGAGCTGTTGATATGCTATATGTGGACTTCCACATCTATTGATCCCGTTATATTGTTCCCGTTATATTGTTCCTGATATATTGTTCCCGTTTCCCGTTATATTGTTCTATGCTATCAACAGAGCCCTGGTCCAGTTATCATGTTACCCGTATCACATATTGTAATGGTACTTGTTACATGGTATATTTGACATATCAGATCATAAAGTTAACTCGGGTATGGGGGAGACTTGACGGTTGATTAGATCTTATCGGGTGATGTACTGGATCCATATTGTTAGTCCCACTGCAGGGGACGGTAGTGCTACCTACCACTAGCTCCATGAGCTCCCGTTACTTGATTCGTGCTCCCCTCCTAGCGGAGGGCCCTGGTCTTAGCAGCCAGGTGTCCGTTTAAGGCCGTGATCCCGGGTATGCACGGGATACATCCACCCGATAAGAACTCTTCGACCACGGGTTTCCAAGTAACATAATAAAACAGTATACACAATAGTGACGTCGGGAACACTTGTTATTTGGTTGCTCTCTCGTTTGGATAATGGTACCCGTAGGCCATGTCCGGATGGGTTCGACTGGAGTGCGGGCTCCAGTATGAACCGCCAGTGGTATGGGACACTGGAAGAGAGTGATTAAAATACCAGGTGGTACTGATCGCTACTATTGTATAAATGACATGACTTTGACATGACTGCCTGCTACATGTTTAGTTGTACTTGTTACTGTTCCTGATCATTTATCTGCTATCATGTGACATGTATACATTGCTATTGTTCCTGTTTCCTGTTACACTTTCTTTAGAGCCCTACTACTCATACACATGTATACTTTGTTACATTACCTGGTATATGTTACACTGTATGTAGTGACATACTATGCATGTTCTGCATTGCATATATTTTATTGTTGCAGACATATGCTCATCTGCATGTTCACCTCTATCACGTCACCACTATCATGTTCATGTCTAGTACGTCACCACTAGACAACATTAGTTATTACATAACTGGACACGACTATAGATATGACCTGATAATGACCGACTAGGTAGTGATGGTATTAAAAGTTGACCTGTTTATATCTTTGCACTGCTTCCATGTTTAACTCTTTCTACTGTTTATATATATCCTTATTATATGATATCACTATTACAACAGCATGTATTATCTATTACTATTGTGCATTGCCTTCTTCAGTTTTACCACTCACTAGGTCGCTTTCTGACGACCCTGGGTTTGCATGCCCAGATTGGAGATCCGAGTTACCATAGCTTCAGAGAGTGCCTTGGAGTCACATGGGAGATTCCGCATCAGGACTATTCATAGGTATTTTAGTGCTTTATTTCTATTATCTTAATTATCCTTGTTTTCATATCTGTTATGATCACTGACTCTCTTCTGCAGGTATTCCTGTACTTATTTCATGCTGGACCCCAGGCATCTATGGAGGTAATGTACTGTATTGAGGCTTAACGTACGCGTGAGCGTGTTTACACCTCGCGTATGTACGTCGCCATAACGTCCCCGTACCTGCGGGATCGGGGCGTTACAAAAGTCGCAGTCCATGTAATGCAACCTTAGATTGCAGTTGCTGGCCATCTTTATCAATAACAACACTGCGACCTTGGTCGCATTTAACCATGTACACTGCGATCAAAGTCTTTGACTAAGGTCGCAGTTTAAATGTACAATGCGACCAAAGACTCTGACTACATTATATATAAAAAAAAATAAACTATTGTTGACACTTAAAAAAGACAAGATTCTCATTGGTCCGAACGATGTCTCGATACTTGTTGACATTTACAAAAGACAAGGGACAGACAAGCTGAAGACCAGTTTTTCACCCAACTCCAAGGGACAAGGAAGCGGTTTGGACTCCACTGATCCAGCAAGCAGAACAGTGAACCCGGATTGTTTCTAAACAGACCTCAGCAGGTCTAAAATGCTAGCATTTAGCATTACATTAGCCCAAGGAGATAGCCTCGCTTGAGAGGCTAACATCATCCAGAGCACCGCCAGGAAGCTAACTGATAGCTTCGCCGAAAACCCTCTTTTCGGACTTCGCCGAAGACCCTCTTTTCGGACTTCGCCAGGAATTGCCTCTAGCTCCGCTATGAGCCTCAAAGCGGGCAGCTCCGCCATCAGCCTGCTATGGTTAACCTTTGACTAATCAAATCTCCTGATAAGATCGGATTCAAAACAAATCAAATCCAATCAGGATTCAAATATGGCAGGTGATTGCCACAATCTCTTGACTCTCTTGAAACGAGTAAGAGGATCAAGGAGGATCTCCCAATAATATGGAAAGGATCAAAATAGATCAACCGACTTGCCATTTTCTAGCTCCACGGAAGCTATTCTAGCCTCGCAGCAAGGCTACTTTCCAGATTCAAACAGATTCGGTTCAATCTGTTTCCATATCTTCAAAGGGGACGATTATACCCTTGCTCTCCCTATAAATAACCCGCCAGGGGTACAATGAGGGAGGATCGATCAATCGAAGGACCAGAGGAGAAGAGGCATCGGATTGCAGAGGAAGGAGCCATCAATTGCCTTCTGATCGCAAGAATCGATCAATTAGCTTCTTTGACTGAGGCTTCTTCATAACGCACCGTGCGTTCTCGAATTCAGAGACCTTTTAGAGAATTGCTTTCTCTATCCAGGGTGTCGATACCCTAACATCGTCCTTCTTCTCAAGGAATCTCCGGAACCAGGCGAGAAGGAATTCCTTATCGAAGGCGATTTTGAGAAGCAGCAAGAGGGTTCTACCAATCCTCTATTCTCTGATTCCCGGAACCAGGCGAGAAGGGAATCTCATCGCTCGCATCGTCAAAGGGACAAAGTGGTCGCGCGCTGACCAGACTCCTATCGGCACATTTTCCCAGAATCTCTGAGGAGATCTACTTGTAATCTTTTGAGAATACTTGTAATTTAGCTCCTCAAACTTTTATTTGTAAGTTTTCCCCTTTTGCAAATCAATGGAAAACAAGATGGCGACTCCGCTGGGGATTGTATTCTCCTCTGCTGAGAATCAAGTGTCGCAATGCGACGAACAGACCTTCGGGTCTATCTCTGAATTCAGAAAAGCCGGTGCAGCCAGATCTTCTCTGGCTAAATCTTCAAGCAAAGTCTCTGCGGAGACGGAAAAAGTTCTCTGCAAACCTGCCGCAGTTCTCTGGCGCAACAAGGAAACATGCCCGCAGCCCAGATCCTGCACTTTTGAGAACCTGGTTATCCAGATCGATCAAAGAAGATTTGAAGAAGTCCTCTCTGGGGGTGGCTTGATGCTTCGAGCGCGGAAGCACAAGAAGGTCTTTATGGCCAAGGTTTCAAATCAGAAACCAGAGGCAGAATCCTGCCAGCACCCCACAGCCCCGCTTGTGGCTATTCAGGTTCCTTGCGAACCTACGCATCCTCTGTCAAAGCGGGTATGGAAGCCTAAACAGAAGTCCTCTGCTGAAGCTTCAGGCGTAGCCTCGCCAAAGCCGCGCCCCTCTTATGAAGAAAAAGGCAAGATGCCCGCCTGTGCCAACAATGCTGCCAACCATAAAGTCAAGACGGCAATCATACCGTCTCCTAGTGCAGCGACGCCTACTGCTAGCCTTGTCCTCGCAAGCAAGGCTATTGTACCTCGGCGTACTCATCGGGTTTACAGCCGCGAGGCTAAAACCAGAGCACTATACGGTGCTAATCCTTTCCGCAGGAATAAGGGGAACGATGCGTTGTCCCATATACCAGATTGTTCAGGCCCCTACGGGGCCGACCTGCGAGAATTCTTGGCGGACAAGCGGAGATTGAAGCATTTCCAGACTACTTCCTCCTGTTGTCGACGAAGTGGATGCCAGTTGGTGATGGTCCATTCTATGCAGTGTCGGTTACGACCAACCCTTGCCACCTCTCCATATCGGCGATCAGTCTTTGATCGACTGTCTGCGCGCATCCCAATGAAGCATCTCAGAAGGAGTGGCTCGCCAGATCCAGCCTCTGCATCCGTCAACATGACCGGAAGGGGCGAGAGCCGCGCAGAGGAGGTCATACATCCGAAGATACCCCTTTCGGCTCCCCAGATCCAGATTATTGCCCAGGCTTAGGTGAAGTCTTGGTGCGCGAAGAAGGTGTTTTCCGAAACACCAGATCCAGGGTAGCGATACCCTATAATTATGAACAGCCTTCTTCCTCAAAGGTCCTGATCCCGCCACAGTCCGGACGATCACCCCAATCGTCTGACGGAGAAGATGAAGACAGCGGGTATGCCTCTTCAGCAACAGTCAGTTCTGTGCAAACCGACAAAGCATCGGTTAATATGGCCGATAACGCCAATGACGACCTTCGTCGGCGTTTGGAGGCTCAGGAGCAAACCTCTAGAACTCAGCAAGAGGCCCTGGACAATATCCAGCAGATGTTAGCTCAGCTCCTCAGCAACCGGAATGATGATACCGGAAGTAATCATGACGAGGAGGGGGATCTCAGCAATGATCCGCCCAAGACGGAGAGATCCAAGGGAGGCTCTTCCCTGGATGCCGAAGTCCTTAAAGGCCTTCAAGCTCAAATTTCATCCCTGGCGCAAAAGGATGAATTGAAGAAAGTGGGGGTAGTCCGTCCCTACCCACTGGAATGGGATTCAGTGCCATATCCGCCAAAGTTCAAACCACCAACGTTGCACACGTATGATGGTAAGAGCTCGCCCAATCAGCACATCTACTATTTCCGGTCTCAGACCGGTAATGTTCTAAACAACGACGCCATCATGGCTAGGTTGTTCATCGGCACCTTGAAAGGGGTGGCGTTTGACTGGTTTCGCAGTCTTCCCCCGGGCTCTATCAATTCCTGGATCGACCTGGAAACCCGGTTCCTCTCTCGCTTCTATGAGGACGATACCGAAGTGACCATGGATAAGCTCCTTTCCACTGTGCAGAGGAAAGGCGAATCTGTCCGTGAATACATTGAGCGGTTCAGAAATCTATCTCTGATGTGCCCAGCAGGGATGCCTTTACCCATGCTTTTACAAACATGCAGACACAACTTCTTGGATCAAGTAGAAGTTCGCATGGGGGCTGTCAAGGCCCATACTTGGAAGGAATTGGTCGAACAAGCCGAGATAGCCGAGAAATCGGCTAAGAAGTTCGAGCCATCCGCCCCTAGGAGCAAATGGGGCACGAACAACAAAGGGCGTAGCGATCTCCCGCAGTCTTCCCAAGCTAAAGGGAAGGAAATTATGTCCGTCGAGCTGACCGGGGACACACAGCCAAAGGCCAAGAAGAGCGGCGTCAACAGCCAAGAGCCCAAGTTTCCTCCGAAGCAGTACTCCTTCAGAGATGACCAGGTGGTCACAATATTCCATCTGCTCCATAAAGGGAATAAGATGAAGCTGCCAGATGCTCGGCGTCCTAATGAGGTAGGGCGCACAAATGACCCTAAATACTGCCTCTACCACAGGATGATCCACCATCCTACCGACAAGTGCTATGTTCTTAAGGATAGAATTCAAGCCTTGGTCGACGCCGGAGTCCTCACACTGAAGACGGAACAGAAGAAAGTCACTGCCAATATGGTGACTCTTGAGTTCGGCACTGCCCAGAAGGTCATGGTTCCTGGCGAGACCTACTCAGCCCCGGCGCCACGGTTGGAAATCAAGCATCCTCCAGCCACGACTCAAAACAATAAGGGTCTCGTCCCTTTGACATTGGAGACAGGGGAAGTTATGTGGATACACCCCGACCTCATCCAAGACGTACAGCAGACGTCGAAGGACTCCAACAGAAAGGGCAAATCCTGCAATGTCATCTCTGTCCTACCAGACGATGGTAATCTTACTTCGGCTTCCCTCAGCGATTCTGAAGAAGAAAAGCATGCCTGTGCGGCGCAGGCAGATGCGCCTCAACAGACGGGCACCCGGTCTGGAAAGTCATACCTAAGGCAATATGACAAGCCTACTGACGAGATACAGCAGCTAACGACATCAGTACCAATGCCGACATCCACTCCAATTCCAGCCAAAGGGAAGGAGAAGCCTAAGGAGGTGCGATTCGACCATGTGTTGAAGAAACCGCCAGGCCAAGGGTTAGCCACGCCCTTTCGCTTTGATATATTGGCCCACTTAGCCAATATCCCGGCTCGTATCACAATACACGAGCTTCTTCGTCTCTCTAAAGAGACGAGAGAGGCGCTCAGAGATGCGCTAGCCAACTCAGAGTCCTTTCTGACATGCATGCCTGAGATCCCTGGTGATGAGATACAGCCTTCCTGCTCAGAGTGCCATCACGCACAGTCAAAGGTACCTGCCATTACCTTCACGGCGGAAGATATGCTTCTCAAAGACAACAAGCATGATCGACCCCTGTACTATACCGGATATATCGGTTCAACCTGCATTGAAAGAGTACAAGTCGATCCGGGGTCTGCTCTCAGCATCATCCCCAAAAGGCTCCTCTACTTCCTCGGCATACCGCTGTACAGGTTGTCTGCAACCACCACTACAATATATGGTTTCAACGCCGGGAGCAGCCATCCGCTTGGAAAGATTCGGCTCCGCTGCAGAATCGGAAGCCTGAAGTCAGAGGTGACGTGCTATGTCATTGATGCTGACACATCATACAACCTGCTACTAGGACGACCTTGGATCCATGCCAACTGGATCGTTCCGTCCACTCTCCATCAGTGCTTCAAGTATGTTGAGGATGATGCGACAGTACGAACTGTCTTCGCTGAAAAGCAACCCTTTAAGGGGGTGGAAAACTACTTCACTGATGCCCTCCTATATCAAGAGGCTAGTGGAACGCCGGGAGAACCATTGCCAGACGATGATGAAAGTGGCAATGAGGCAGATTCGGAATCTGAAACAGGCACGCCGGCCATTCTGATTGGCGAGCCAATTGTAGCATGCTTTAATGATCCCCGATGTGAGATCCCTTCTGATGAGGAAGGCGAATGGATAATTAATGATAATATTTCTTTTGATTATCCTGCGAGCATCGAGTCGATTAAATCCATTATGGATGACCCTCTTCGCATGCCCGTACATGAGCCAAGTTCGGCCACTACATCTGTGGAGGTTATAGAAGGGGCCACGCTGGTAGTCCCTCCGTCCAAGCAAGGTCAGTCGCCAATAATCTTCGGCAGAGCCCGGCCAGGGAGATTCTCAACTACAGACTCAAGCTCGGACTCAGAAGTTCCACAGTTCTGCCATTACGCGCCATCAGCGCGCCATATTATGAAAAAGATGGGCTACAACCTGAAGCAGGGAGCGGGCCTAAACTTCGGAAAAGGAAGACGCGGCTTGATGCGTAACTCCGTCCCAAGAGGAAAACCTGCAAATTACTATGATAGTACACGCAGGGGGTTAGGGTATGTTACACCCACGTCATCAACAACAGTTCAGGTCAAAGGCGACGGATCGATCCCATCACAGTCGACCTCATCCTCCGAATGGGACTCTGATGTCAGCATAGGAGGAATATTCGAAAGCCTCATGACTTCAAGCAGTCAGTTGGAACCCGCAGAGGTTGCCAATGAGGAATCATGGGCCCAGCAATTGAGCTTTCAATGGGAAAAGCGGTTTGAGCTACGCGAGCCACCTACCGAAGACAAGGTGATCCAAGTCAACTTAGGCAGTCAAGATCACCCTAAGCCTATTTTCATAAGTGAAAGCTTATCACTTATCGAAAAGGAAGAATTGATAATGCTCGTAAAAGAGTATATAGATGTCTTCGCCTGGAGCTATGAAGACATGCCTGGACTTGATCCACAGGTCGCTATGCACCGTCTAAACATCAAGCCCGACGTTAAGCCAGTCAAGCAGCAACAACGTCGGTTCCGCCCAAACATCATGGAGGCTATTGAAGCCGAAGTTCATAAGCTCATTGCTTGTGGCTTCATCCGGGAGGAACAACATCCAGATTGGGTGGCTAACATAGTCCCCGTCCTCAAGAAAAATGGGAAAATACGAATCTGCATCGACTACCGTGATCTCAATACGGCCTGTCCCAAAGATGAATTCCCACTGCCGATCACCGATGTCATGATCGACAACACATGCGGGTTCGAGAGGATGTCTTTCATGGACGGCTTCTCAGGGTACAACCAGATCAAGATGTATCCCGATGACGAGAAGCATACTTCTTTCCGAACGCCACTGGGGGTATATTGCTACACTGTAATGCCCTTCGGACTGAAGAACGCCGGAGCAACCTACCAACGGGCGATGAGCATGATCTTCCGCGACCATCTCCGAAAGACGGTGGAGTGCTATGTTGACGACATTGCCGTCAAAAGCCGCAGCAAAAATGAACATCTTCGCGATCTGAGAACGATGTTCGACATAATGCGGGCTCATCAGCTGAAAATGAACCCGACAAAATCCTTCTTGGGAGTGTCTAGTGGCAAATTCCTTGGGTTCATTGTCACATCAAAAGGGATCCATCTGGACCCAGACAAAGTCAAAGCCATCCAGGACATGCATCCACCAAGGAACCTCAAAGAGCTCCGAGGCTTGCAAGGCAGATTAGCCTACATCAGAAGATTCATAGCAAATCTTTCGGGCCGCTGCCAACCGTTCACCCGTCTCATGAAGAAGGGTACTGCCTTCATATGGGATCGAGCTTGTCAAGAAGCTTATGAAGATATTAAGAGGTATCTCACAAAACCTCCGGTCTTAGTGGCCCCTACATCAGGGAAAACATTCTTGCTTTATGTAAAAGCTCTGGATTATTCCCTCGGCGCCCTCCTCGCTCAGAAGGATGACAATGGCCATGAGCAGGCCATTTATTATCTGAGCAGGACTCTCATAGGAGCGGAATCTCGCTACAATCCTATTGAGAAAGAGTGTTTAGCTCTCGTCTTCGCTGTCCAGAAGACACGACATTATTTGGTTGGCCAAACCATACATGTCATCTCCAGAGTGAACCCTTTACGACTTCTCATGACGAAGCCAGGGTCGCTGAATTCAAGATTGGCTAAGTGGGCACTTCTGTTGTCTCAATACGACATGACCTTTACTCCTCAGAAGGCAGTTAAAGGTCAAGCCCTTGCAGAGTTCTTGGCTGCGCATCCAGTCCCGGAACATTCAAAGCTTCACGAAGACATCCCTGATGAAGTCTTCGAGTCTAATGCAACCTCAGTAGAGGAAGTGTGGCAGATGTTCTTTGATGGAGCATCGCGGATGGGCCCCAAAGGAAAGATTATTGCCGGAGTGGGGGTTGTGTTTATCTCCCCACAGGATCATATCCTTCCCAGAGCATTCTCCTTGACAGAATCATGCTCTAATAATGTAGCGGAATACAATGCTCTGCTCATTGGCCTCCAGCTCGCCCATGGAATGGGGGTACGCTACCTTGAAGCTTATGGCGATTCAAAGCTGATCATAAATCAGGTTAAAGGCGAATACGAGGTCCGTCATGAAGACTTGGTGCCTTATTATCATACAGCCATCGAATTGGCTAGCTTATTTGAAGGCTTCTACATTGGGCATGTGTCCCGATCTCAAAATATCAAGGCGGATGCTCTCGCTGCATTAGCGACAACGCTAGCCTTACCGGCCGACACCGAGTATCACCTCACAGTCGCAACCCGACATCTTGTATGCTCCAAGCACATACTAAGGATCCAAGAAGTCTATAATGTCTCCGTGGGTCTTGAGCCGAGGGATTGGCGCTTCCCTCTCATTGACTACGCTCTGCACGGTCTGCTTCCAGACGATCCCAAAGAAGCAGCGTCCATCAGACGAAGGTCGCTCCGTTTCTACTATGATCCCACTTTGAAGACACTCTACCGTCGTTCATATGACGGTGTTCTCCTCCGTTGTCTCTCTCATTCAGAGGCACAGGAAGTGCTTAAAGAAGCACATGATGGCATTTGCGGAGCTCACCAGCCGGGTCCAAAGCTTAAAGACAGGCTGCACAGACTTGGCTACTACTGGCCGACCATGATGGCCGATGCCACCCAATATGCACGAAGGTGTAAGGCGTGCCAGGTCCATGCAGACTTCATACACCAACCTTCGGAGTTACTCCACCCTACTGTTGCTTCATGGCCATTTGAAGCATGGGGAGTCGATGTCGTAGGGCCAATTAGCCCTCTTCGGCAAGAGGTCATCGGTTTATCCTGGCAATAACCGATTACTTCTCAAAATGGGCAGAGGCCACACCGTTGGCCGAAGTTAAAACCTCCAATCTGGTTAGCTTCATCAAGCACCACGTCATCCATCGATTTGGTGTCCCCAGGCGGATCATCCATGACAATGGTCCCCAATTCATAAGCCAAGGATTCTATCGGTTCTGCGATAAATACCGAATTCAGAATATGGCTTCGACAGCTTACAATCCTGCCGCCAACGGCTTAGCAGAAGCATTTAACAAGACAATCATCAAGCTGCTCAAGAAGTTTGTCTCCTCGAACAAGCGAGATTGGGACGAAAAGCTCGGTGAATGCCTTTGGGCCTACCGGACTACGGTTCGGACACCGACAGGCAATACGCCTTTCTCCCTGGTATATGGGTGCGAAGCGGTCATCCCATTGGAAATCCAGGTGCCATCATTGCGGGTAGCCTTGACTACTAAGATGACATCAGAAGACAATGATCGCCTGCGTCTTCAAGAGCTCGAAGCCCTGGACGAGAAGCGGCTGCAAGCTCAACAACACATCGAGCTATATCAAGCTCGGATGTCAAAAGCCTTCAATAAGAAGGTCAAACAGAGAGTCTTCCAGAAAGGAGACTTAGTCTTAGCCGTCAGACGACCGATGATTATGACGCACAAGACCAAAGGCAAATTTCAGCCTAAATGGGAAGGACCGTTTGTGATAGAGACAGTCTATTCAAACGGAGCATACCGCCTTACAACTGCAGATGGCGACCTCCTCATGATGCCGATCAATGGCAAATTCTTAAAGAAGTATTATCCTTAATCAAGGATCTTGCTCTCGATCAGGTTAACATTACACCTCTGATCGAGATCCGCGCGTCCGGAATGCGCACAAAGAGAGCCTTTCTCTTTCTCCAAACATATCAAACCTATTGATAGCTGGGGTTTGCTCAAAATCCCGAGGGACCTGTTCCCACTTGATTCCCTCTCCAGAATCACCTACCAATTCTCATCCATAGAATGGTAGGACCACATATATTCCGCTGTTACGTTAACATTAAACCTATGGCAGCAATCCCCTCGTTTCTCTCCGAGAAAATGAGACCTCCAAAATCACTTACCAATTCTCATCCATAGAATGGTAGGACCACATATATTCCGCTGTTACGTTAACATTAAACCTATGGCAGCAATCCCCTCGTTTCTCTCCGAGAAAATGAGACCTCCAAAATCACTTACCAATTCTCATCCATAGAATGGTAGGACCACATATATTCCGCTGTTACGTTAACACTAAACTATGACAGCGATTCCCTCGTTTCTCCCCGTGAAAACGAGACTATTCCCAAACTCCATTGCTATTGAGCTTAGTGGTGTCTCAATTGGTTACGTCATTGCGACCTCTGAACCAGTAGACAACTAAGTCTCAATCCCGAGCCCTGTTGACATTTACAAAAGACAGGTCTCGATACTCGTTGACATTTACAAAAGACGAGTATCACCTATCGATCGAAGCTTGGTGGCTTCTCAACCAGTTATGTCATTGCGACCTCTGAACTGGCAGATAGCCAAGTTTCATCTATCATTGAACTTAGTGGTGTCTCAATTGGTTACGTCATTGCGACCTCTGAACCAGTAGACAACTAAGTCTCAATCCCGAGCCCTGTTGACATTTACAAAAGACAGGTCTCGATACTCGTTGACATTTACAAAAGACGAGTATCACCTATCGATCGAAGCTTGGTGGCTTCTCAACCAGTTATGTCATTGCGACCTCTGAACTGGCAGATAGCCAAGTTTCATCTATCATTGAACTTAGTGGTGTCTCAATTGGTTACGTCATTGCGACCTCTGAACCAGTAGCCAACTAAGTCTCAATCCCGAGCCCTGTTGACATTTACAAAAGACAGGTCTCGATACTCGTTGACATTTACAAAAGACGAGTATCACCTATCGATCGAAGCTTGGTGGCTTCTCAACCAGTTACGTCATTGCGACCTCTGAACTGGCAGATAGCCAAGCCTCATCTACCATTGAGTTTAGCGGCGTCCCAATTGGTTATGTCATTGCGACCTCTGAACCAGCTGACAGCTAAGTCTCAATCTCGATGCTTGCTGACATTTACAAAAGGCAAGTATCTCTCTTTTTAGCCCCGCAAAGGGCTGACTTCGAGACTGACAACATCTCAATTGGTTATGTCATTGCGACCTCTGAACCAACAGACAGTCATGTCTCATTATCTAAACAACAGACAACAAAAGAAAAATTTTTCTATTAATCCAGAAGAATGGGATACATGGAGGAGCCTATAGGCGTACATGATAAGATCGGATCCGATCTCCGAGCGAAGCTAGCCGCGTCCTCCTGTCATCTTCAGCCTGGGCCAGCGCCTGTGATCTTAGCTCCGCCTCATCAAAGTCCACTGCCTGAGCCAGACGAGCCTCGGTCTCCGCCAAAATCGCCCTCTGTGATGACTTCTGCTCCGCCAGCTCCTCACTTCGAGCCCTGAGCTGCTTAAGCCGCGCAGACTCTTCATGACGCATCTGCGTAGCTTTGGACAAGAGGAGATTTGCCTTCCGGATCATCTCTTCAGCCCTCTTGATCTTATCTTCAGCGTCAAGAAGAGCACTGTTGGAAGCATCAATTGCACTCCCAACCTCTGCTTCCTCTGCCTCCAAGGACCTCAAGTCAGAGGAGATAGCCTCAACAGCCTCTTGAGCAGCGAGCTGAGCCTCGCGCTTCTGGGCGACAAGACGTGCGAGCCGTTCATCAGCCAAAGACGCTGCATCGGATCGATGGAAATGGCGCCATTCCCCCACGTCCTTCTCAAGGTCATCCACCAGGAGCTCCAGAGCAGTAGCTTGATGGTACCCCTCAAAGTCCCGGATACACTCAATGCCACGGGAGAGAACCATCTTCAGCTTCGAAAATGGCACAGGCGAGCCCTTCAAGACTAGACCGATAGTCTGCTCCAAACTGTTATAGAAGCTGTCGACCAGATTACCGATGAAGTCATTCTCAGCTTCATCAATCCTTGAGACAACCTCGGAGCAATCTACCAACCTAGTCGACACCACCGCGGAAGAAGAAGCGGGAACATCGACAGCAGCAGGGCAAGCCAAAGGTGACCTCGGCGGAGTCCTCAGCGACACCAGCACGCCAGCCACCGCGGAGGTAGGACTGGCCACCGCCTCCTGAGCAGCAGGCTCAACTACCAGCGTCGGGGAGGTAGGGCTCACAATCACCCTCAGTGCCATGTTTGGCAAAACAGTCTGCACCTCACTCGTTGATGTGACCGGGAGTGAGGGTACCTCCGGGACTGCCGCCTCTTCAACCTCAGGGCCATCCGCTGGTTTGGGCTGATAAAAGGCAGGTCGCCATACAGCGTGTCTAACACAGCCGCGTCTGCCCCGGTCGAAGCGCTCATATCACCCTTTGACCCTTCAGGAGGACCCTCCGCTTCTTTCGAAGCTGATGCACCTTGGGGACGAATGCCTGCAACGAAACCAAGGTCAAAAAGGAGACGCAGCAAACAGGCGAAGACCAAGAGGTCAAAATCATACCAAAGGCCGATGTCACCTCGACAGCCTCGTCAGAATCCAAGGGTCCCATCGGAAAGTTCTTACCAGACTCAACACGGATAGCCGGGCCACTCGCCGATTCCTCCGCAGACCACCCGGCAGAGCTGGATGCCATAGGACTTCCTTTAGAAGTCCCAGCGCCCGAAGGGCCAATATCGGCCGCATCACCTCCGGACTCCTCCGAGCGAGCAAAGGAACCCGCTGCACTTCCATAAGTGAACAGGGGATCGTAGTGCTCCCCTTGCTCTCCAACTGCCTCAGCTCCTGCAACAAAAAGCAAATGATGAGTCATGTAAAGCGCGCTGAAGGCATATTAGATGGGTCCAATCTTACCAGTAGTCGGTTCATCAACCAACGGCTCAGCCACTAATGGAGCAGCAGAAGGAGGCGCAGCAGAGGGCTCACCCTCCACCACAATGGTAGGAGTTTGGCGACGGGGCTTCTTCGCCGACGACTTCCTACGGGATCCACTCCCACGCTTCCTTTTGAAGTGGACCTCAGAGTCCTCTTCCTCCACTTCTTCCACATGCTGTGGGAGAGCTGCCCCCACTACACCAGAGCCGGCTTCACGAGCACCAGCTTCGGGGGCATCGGGCCTTGTCTCTGCCTCGAAGCACGGGCTCTCTGCATCAGAAGCCTCGCTATCATCCACAGCGATGAACTCCTCTATGCCAGGAACACGGACTCGTTTGCCCTCCATCTTATCAGAAGCCTTCTGCCTCAGCCGATGGGAAATCAACTTCACACCTGAACTATTGACTTTGAATCCAGGAGGCGTGGAGTTCGAAGCTGCATACCATTGGCAGAAACACAGGGTCGTCCATAGGCCGGGATCCCTTGACGGCGTGCGTAGCCACGCTCCAGTGTCATCCGCGGTAAAGAACCGCCAAGCACGAGCCCCATCAATGAGGCTCCCCATGAAAGCCAGGTCCGGATTCGGGTTGCCCACATACAACTGGTCATACCCAAATTGGCGGGCGAACCGGCTCGGGATGTAGGGCTCCATGTAGCAGGTATCCCCACTCCGGTACAGCAAATGCGAGGGCCGGATACAGACCAGCCACTCGAAAACACCCCGACTCATGGGGGACCGACCTGATTCCACATCATGGAATTCCTCGTTGTATCCTGCACTCCGCAGGCGAGGAAAGCAACGGAACAGGCTATAAGCGTCATAGCGACGCACTAACTTACGGGCCTCGGCCACATAAGTTTTCTGCCACAGACAGCCTTCAAAACGACGGAGAAGCGCCGTTTGAACACCCTGAGGTGGATCTTCCCCAGCTCCAATCAAACCGGGGCAGTGTAAGGCGAACCACGCCATCAAGTAGGTGTACGGTAAACCTACCCTAGGATTGGGCCCGTCACAAGGCAGGACGGCACCCTTCCCCCGCCTTGACGCCATCGGCCTGCAGAAAGCCTCCGTCAGTATACGAAGGCCCCTCTGAATACAACACACCATGGCCGGGAGGAGACCCAGACGGTGGCCATGGACCAAGCGGACGGCAGGCAGCAGCACATTTGGGTGAACAATGTCACCCGAAGAAGAAGGTACGACACACTTCTTTAACCAGATGGTTAAGAAGCCAGCCAGCAACGCCTTGCGAGACATAGGCCGACGGGCCTGATGGTGAAAGCTCCGAAGAACATCACCCTTCTCGAAAGGACCATCATCTTCGGTCACGACGATGTCCTTTTCAGCGCGCACCTCCATCCTCGCCAAGATGTCTTCTTCAGCAACTCCGCAATGAGCTGCCTCGGGCACACTAGTCATGTCCGGGAACAAGTAGCTCCCCCAGCTCTTCAAGCTCTTCGAGCTGCCCTTACCACCAGTGTGGATACTGGAACAAATGTGCAGGTGGCACATCAATTCCCGATATGTCTCAAGCAAGGCAGGCTCTTGCTTCTCCAAGAGAGCCAACTCCGTGTCGCACGGAAAATATTCTTCATATGGAAGAGACCCGAAGGGCAAAGCTGAGATCTCTTGCATCTCATGCAGGGCCATGCCCAACTCACCAACTGGGGTGAAGAAAGTCCCCGAGGCCGGGCAGTACAACTCTAGGATGGCGTAGAAGCACGCCACCTTCATCTCAATGCCGTAGCAGGTCGCCCTGACGGCCTCATAGAGGTTCAACCTCTCTAATTCCCCCTCAAAATGATTGAGGATATAATTGGTCAACTCCACCCACCATGACCTAGGAGGGTGGACCCAACCAGGAGCCCTGAAGTCCGTGGCGGGATAGTTCCCGTCAACTTCGCAGAACTGAGTGCCAAAGGTCGGCGCCGCAGCTGGATTCTCTCCTACTGGAAGGTCCCTCGCCACCTTCCCAGGGTATAGCCCTATTATGCTACGAGGATAGCCCGCCCCTGAATAGCCGGACTTATACGACAGTCTCCCGACATGGACGGACTCAGCATTTAGGCTCACGCCCCACGCCATCTTCCGAGCCTGAGTCACGCTCGCGAAGGAAGGCAAAGCGAAATGCCGCTTAGTAGATGGGAGATAGAATCTCTCGCCATCCAACTGGAAGACCCACTGGCCTTCGCCGGCTTGCAGCTGGCGATCGGGATCAGGTGCAGCATCCCCGAACATGAAGTCAGGCTTTTTGTAAGCCTGACGGTCGATATCTTCAAACGGAGCCGTAGTCAAAATGCTCCGCATGGCCTGCGGGCCACCACTCTGAA
Organism: Agave tequilana; assembly: GCA_038442645.1. NCBI lineage: Eukaryota > Viridiplantae > Streptophyta > Magnoliopsida > Asparagales > Asparagaceae > Agave > Agave tequilana. The sequence continues at coordinate 68,631 of JAVJIF010021321.1, forward strand.
TGAGCGTATCCCGTACAAGGGGGCTCGGCTCACTGAACAAGGAAGCCTGCCCAAGGAACTGCAAGCTGAGGCTTCCTGTTCGACTGGTTACGCCAAATAGACTGTTCTGGAGACCGGAGGCGTAATGAACTGCAAAAACAAAAAAGAAAATGAACTATGATTAGTTCACCAATCAAATCGACGCGAAGACACAAAAATTCGCTAAGGCATAGCCTCGCCCAGTAAGCAGGGACAGTGGGGATAATAGCTTTGATAAAAAGCTTCGCTTCACAGGTAAGACTGCATCTTTGCAGGAAGTGGCATAGCCCTAAGGGCTGACGTCATCAAAGGGGCATTATGGTCAAAAGTCATCATGACTGAGAGGACTTATTCAAGTCCTTCTCCTCAAACAGTACGGAGATGGCCCAAGTTATGGCTTCTTATGGAAGCCCAAGAGAAGAACTGTTCAGTTCTTACTTCCCTGGTGCAAGCAAAATAGGGAAGTTAAGGGAAACGAGTTCCCTGATAAGGACAGATCATATTCGATCGTCCTAATGGCCAAGCGCCGACTCCAAAAAGAGAAGACCATCATCCCTAATCTGGGAAAGGAGTCTCTTACCAGTGATTGGTCGTTCAATGACCGGAGGAGGAGGGCCCTCCACTGCAGAAGTCGCTACTTCCTTACCCGCTCGTCTCTTGGGCGCCATTGAAGAACTGCAAGAGTTCTCGAAGTACTCTGAAGCAAAGGAGGAAGAAGGAGAGGAAAAGACAGAAATTTCTCTGAAAAAAGGAGATCTCTCCCATGATCAGCCCGATCAGGCTTTTATAAGCCAGTCAGCGCCTAAATCAAGGCCTCAAAAAAGGGCACATGCCGCCGTTTCGAATTAATTCGAAACAGTGCCCGAAGCGCCTGAGGCGCTTTTCCCAAAGTGCGACGGTTCAACCCCACTAAAGGGTTAACTCCGCGCAGGAGCAAAGTGCGGGCTTCGCACAAACCTTCAAAGACTTCGCCAGGAAGTCTACCTTAGCCCGCCAAAGAGGCTGCTATTTGCGGGACATGCCAGTCTCGCAAAGATCATTCAAAGGAAAGACAATGTCCTTAATTCTGCATACAGTTCAGCCCAGCAATGGCCAAACTCTCAAAAGCAAGCAAAAAATCAAATGATCAGACAAAGAACTTTCATTGATTTAAAAGCAAGGGTACATTGATATTACATCAAAGTTGTGTTTCATACAACACACATAGTTGCCTAGCAAGGCCATTTGCATAAAAGGCATACAAGCGGTTTTATCTGCTTCCAGACCAGATCAACTGGACACGAAAGGCCTTCCTCCTGCACAAGGCTTAACCAGTTCTGCCACCGGGACACGGTCATTTTTCTCCACAAAATGGCGGATCTTACCAGGCCATTTTTGTTGAAGCCTGGCAATAAAACTTATCGCCGCCAACACGTCAGATCCCATATAATGGGAACTAGTTTTGATGACGCGGATCTGACGCGTGCGTGAGGCCCACTCCCCTGAAATGGATCGTCCCCGACGAAGGCCACCAAAGTTGAAAGTCGGCAACCAGCCTCACCTCAGATCGAATCATCTCGGATAAGAGGCTGCCAACAGCCTCTGGGACGCGCACCCGCTGCCCCGAATTGTTCCTCCTGCTTAAAAGTAAAGCTTCAACCGGGGAAGCATAAGGCAATTTTATGGCTTCTTCCATCAAGTCACCAGACTGACAAGCATAGCTCGCTGCAAGGCAAATTGAAGCAAGTTAGCAGTTAAGCACAGAAAGAGCTGCAAAAACATTAAGTCAGATTCTTCAGCGGCAAAGCAATCCGACTTAAGCAGAGGATAAGCTCCACCTGCACAGCAACCATGGGATGGCTCAGCAAACGCCAAGTCCTAGCCTCGCCTATACGGCAAAGTCAGACTGATCTTGTGAAGAACAGTCTCAACCTCACCAATATGGCAAGACTGGCTCAACTATTGAAGAAGCCAAGTCCCAAGTCCTGCCTGCGCAGCGGACTTAACATACAGTGATCTTTCTCTGATCAAATCAAGATGATAGCTTCACAGAAAGCTATGATGAGATCCTTCTCTGCAGCAGCCAATTGCAAGATGATGAACAAGGGAAGCTAATCCTTGAAGCGAGCTGCCAAAGCTAAATTAAGGGAGATGAATTCCCTAAAAACAGTGAAGTCTTTGAATGATCAAGACTTACTGGTCCTTGGCCGGTTAGACAACCAGAGTGGGCTTTCCCACTAATTCAGAGATCTGAGTATCTCTCACAACCAAGAGAAGAGAAGAAAGGCAAGGCATTTCTCTTCAGAGGACCTCAAGTGTCCTATTTATAGGCCCCATGGCCTGAGCGCAACCACCTCAAGCGTGGAAGCACGAGCACATTCAAGGCATTTACTGCGCCTTGATAACAGGGACGGTTTCCATTGGAACCGTACAAGGGAAGAAAACGTCTCCCTCATAAAAGGCATTTATGGCGCCTTGAATAAAGGGAATATCCTCCCTTGGAAACGTGCAAATCGGAGAACATCTCTCTCGATTGGCGCAAAAGAAGGAATGATCCTCCTCGTAACCGCCCCACGGCAGTTGGCTTTGAAAAGGCAACAGGAGTTCCAAAGCGAACTTATTTCTTGGAAGCCCAGATGCGGAGCTACCCCGACGCGAAGCTACTCGCGAACCAGTGCAATTCTTCGGCAAATTCACCCCAAAGCAGGATTGAAAGCGAAGCTGAACTCAACCATCATGGCGACGTTCATACTCCACACCACCATCACAGCAGTTCAAAGTGTTTCGAAGTCTGAGCTATTGCAGACTTTCGAAAACTTTGAAGGGGGTCTTGTTGACACTTAAAAAAGACAAGATTCTCATTGGTCCGAACGATGTCTCGATACTTGTTGACATTTACAAAAGACAAGGGACAGACAAGCTGAAGACCAGTTTTTCACCCAACTCCAAGGGACAAGGAAGCGGTTTGGACTCCACTGATCCAGCAAGCAGAACAGTGAACCCGGATTGTTTCTAAACAGACCTCAGCAGGTCTAAAATGCTAGCATTTAGCATTACATTAGCCCAAGGAGATAGCCTCGCTTGAGAGGCTAACATCATCCAGAGCACCGCCAGGAAGCTAACTGATAGCTTCGCCGAAAACCCTCTTTTCGGACTTCGCCGAAGACCCTCTTTTCGGACTTCGCCAGGAATTGCCTCTAGCTCCGCTATGAGCCTCAAAGCGGGCAGCTCCGCCATCAGCCTGCTATGGTCAACCTTTGACTAATCAAATCTCCTGATAAGATCGGATTCAAAACAAATCAAATCCAATCAGGATTCAAATATGGCAGGTGATTGCCACAATCTCTTGACTCTCTTGAAACGAGTAAGAGGATCAAGGAGGATCTCCCAATAATATGGAAAGGATCAAAATAGATCAACCGACTTGCCATTTTCTAGCTCCACGGAAGCTATTCTAGCCTCGCAGCAAGGCTACTTTCCAGATTCAAACAGATTCGGTTCAATCTGTTTCCATATCTTCAAAGGGGACGATTATACCCTTGCTCTCCCTATAAATAACCCGCCAGGGGTACAATGAGGGAGGATCGATCAATCGAAGGACCAGAGGAGAAGAGGCATCGGATTGCAGAGGAAGGAGCCATCAATTGCCTTCTGATCGCAAGAATCGATCAATTAGCTTCTTTGACTGAGGCTTCTTCATAACGCACCGTGCGTTCTCGAATTCAGAGACCTTTTAGAGAATTGCTTTCTCTATCCAGGGTGTCGATACCCTAACATCGTCCTTCTTCTCAAGGAATCTCCGGAACCAGGCGAGAAGGAATTCCTTATCGAAGGCGATTTTGAGAAGCAGCAAGAGGGTTCTACCAATCCTCTATTCTCTGATTCCCGGAACCAGGCGAGAAGGGAATCTCATCGCTCGCATCGTCAAAGGGACAAAGTGGTCGCGCGCTGACCAGACTCCTATCGGCACATTTTCCCAGAATCTCTGAGGAGATCTACTTGTAATCTTTTGAGAATACTTGTAATTTAGCTCCTCAAACTTTTATTTGTAAGTTTTCCCCTTTTGCAAATCAATGGAAAACAACTATAAAGTAGAATTTTATCGCAGGCTGAAAACATTGATCTGAAAAGATTTATATTTCAAAAAAAAATTTATCCCAGGCTGAAAAGGAGAAACTAGATCTTTCAAAAAAGAGGTAAAGAAATAAGGCGAAAAGTAATTTATATCCTATAAAGAGCGGCAAAATAAAAGGAGGGAAAATAATAATAAACAATAAGGAAAAGTTATCATAAGGGGTATTTGGTAATTTAACTTCTCCCTAAAAGCGGGCCGCAAGTCAGTGAGGTGACAAATCGAGACACGTCACCGCAGGCTGAGAGAGTACTCTCAGCCTGCGGGCTGATATACATTTCTCTCTCTCTCTCTCTCTCTCTATATATATATATATATATAATATATATATATATATATATATATATATATATATATATATTGTTTATTTCTCTCAAACTTTTTTATTTCTAACTTAACCATAAAGGTTTCTTAAGATTAGGTGTTTTCATCTTAAATTTCAGAATTTCAAAACTATTATAAGATAATACTAAAATGTAGAATAATAATATTATTCATTAGAAAATGACTATATTTGATATTAGATTTTGATTGGACAGGCTGAGTGCTATGAAAATGGATCTTGAAACAAGCTGGGATTCAGTTTGGAGCGGGCCTGGATTTGGGACCCGTTAAGAAATTGGAATTCGAGTAGAGCAAACCTGATAGTACTTCAGGTTGCACAGTCAGATATGAACACTGTGGATTTTATTTTGATTTTGGATTTTATTTTTTATAAAATACAGAAAGGCATTCAATCTTAGTTCACATTAACATACTAAATTATCAAATATTTTGTTATTTTTAAATTATACTAATAAATTACCCTTTTCTATATATTTAAATTATAGTTTGATAATTCGATTTGTTATTTGTTAATGAGTATGGTCCATATGTATTCATGACGATAGTAGTAAGAAATTTTGCATAAAAGATTACAAGAATTGTATGAGTTTCATGATCCGGATTAATTATTTAAAAAAAAATAATAATAAAGATGATTGTTAAGCTTTAGTAGAAATATTTTTTATAAAAATATATTTTATAAAAATAAAAATATATATATGCAGTCGGCGCATATCTATTTACCTGAGCTAGTATAATAGAAATAGAAATAGGATAAAGGACAAATTTTGAATTAAGCCCCCATTTTAAAAATAATTTTAAAAACAGACTCTTTTTAAAAATATTTGTAAAAATCGACTTCTGACTTGTCATATTGGCACCACGTCAGCAATGGTTGACTCGCAGCGCCAGCGTGACGTGTCTTGCTGGTGCTGTATGTTTAAAAAAACTCCGAGGTTGACAATTCAGGAGAAAAATATTGTTTTTTTGACTTTTTAACAGATCCCGAGGTTGATGACCTCAGAGTTAAAAGATCGGCAAAAATATACGAACTTGTGATTTTTTTTTTTGGTCTAAGCGGACTCCAGCCTTGCAAAGCAGGAGTTCTCACAAGCTTGTGATTTTTTACTCTTAGTTTTTTTGGTCATTCGGAACGGCGGCCTTGGCAAGGCCGGAGTTCTCTTGTGATTATTTTTTTTATGGGAACTCTAGTCTTGACAAGGCCGGAGTTGAAACACATGAACTCCACTCTTACCAATGCCGGAGTTTTCAATATATGTTTTCAATATAAGTTTTGGCCTTGAACCCCAGGGTTGCCAACCCTGGAGTTTGTTAGAAAGTCAAAAAAAAAAAAAAAATATTTTTGAAATTGTCAACCTCGGAGTTTTTAAAACATACAAACGCCAGTGAGATGCGCCACGCTAGCAACGGAGTCGACCGTTGGCCTACATGGCGTCCCATTTTGCTAAATACTTTTAGAGGGATCTATTTTTAATATTATTTTTAAAATGAAGGTTTAATTCAAAATTTGTCCTAAAATAAATACTTCAAATCTTTTCTGAGACAAAAACCAAGCAGCCTTGCAGAAACACACATGAAGAATCGGTACCAAGTACTGCAGTTGGCTACAAAACAACATAAAAGAGTGGCACAATTACATTAGCCATTACACTGACAAAATGTTGGTGAAAGATCTGAGCCAATTACTACAGAGTACAAATGTTACAGGTCAAAGCAAATATGATTTATTCAACTATCAAGAACAAACCTGTCCCCATTCTGACCTTCTAATTGTGAAGAATTCATATGCTCAAAAATCCCTATATACCAACAAACTCCACATCCACAATATTATTGTTACATTACTTACTGAAACAAATTGATTTGTTATATATGTACAGCAAGATATGTATCCCTTTCTTTCATAATGTTTCAGCCTTTTTCCTCGCCAAGAACATCAATATCTGAGGAAAAAACGATTTCTTCTTCTTCTTCTTCTTCTTCTTCTTCTTCAACTCAGAAACATCGTGTCCTGCCTTGTTCTCCATTGTGTATACCTTCGCATTTGGTCTTTGATGAAGGGTATCGGCATCGACAAAACTCTTCAGTTCACTTTCAAAACTCCCAGCTGGGCTCTTTGGAGGAATACTGCTTTGAGCAGCAGCATTGTTAGCTCTTCTCCTGTGCTCGTGCTCGCCTCTCCACTTCCTTAGTCCCTGTTCCACACCCAATTTCCCTTCCTTGGCCTTCTCAGCCTTCTCCAGAGCAACTCTGAGAGCTTCCTCCATTTCATTCATCTCGTTGTAAGCCTCCTCCAGCATCTCTATAGTTTTCGACTCTGACTCCTTTGCCACATTAATCTGAGCAACGGCTGCAGTCACCCGCTCGTTTGACAGCTCCTCTCCCTCATGGGCTCTCTTGCTTAGAGTGTAGTACTCTTCCAATGGAATCGCTCTCCTGCAAGGCTTTTATCGCTACAACAGCCAGGTGCTCTGATGCTTTGGTACAATCTTATCTCTGCCATACTTGCCGTTGCCTTGGCTTGCTCGGCATCTTCTCTGGCCTTCCTTAGCTCATTGCGAGCTGCTTGAGTGTCAGCCTTGGCTAGGTGTGCAGCAGCTTTGGAAGCTCGACCATCTTCTCTCGGGCTTCCTTCTCCTTTGCCGAAGCCAATTTTGTTTCTTCTTTAGTCCTCTCAATTTCAGCTTCAACGGATGATACGGCTATTGATGCCATTCCTTCCCTCTGTCTCATGGTAGCAAGGCCCGATTTTTCTGTCTCCAGCTCTACTTTGAGTGATGATTCTGCAACTATTAGTATGTTGACTTCATTTTTAGTCCTCTCAACAGTAGCCTCTACTTCCTCAAGCTCCTTTTGGGTCTTCTGTAGTCTGTTCTCTTCCTCATTACAGCTCCAGGTTCTTGGTGTAGTTTAGATTCCATATAAGCGGTTAATTCAGAATTGAGGCTAAGTAACAAAGTGGATGCCATTCCTACCTTTTCCTTGAGACTATTTGCAGATAAGAGTTGTTCGTTGAGTTTTTGTGGCTCCTCTTCTGCTTGCTTTAATTCTTTCTCCCACGTGAGATAGTCCTGATCACTTGCCAAGGCCGCGCCAATGCAATGCTCCTCGGCTTCAAGATGTGCAGCATGAGCAGATTCTAGAGATTCCTCTGTTGCAATGAGCTCCAGGGTCAAGTCTTCAACTGCCTTCTCAATCTCTTTGCTTGCTAAAACAGCCTTTTCAGCCTTTTCAAGTGCAGTATCCCTTTCATTAAGTAAAGAAATATAATCCTTCTGGAGCTCTTCCAACTCCTTTTTCACGGATTGTAGTTCGACGATGGCTGCTTCATGCCTAGCCCTGGCAACCTCAAGCTGTGCCTTGGCTGCGACACTGGCGTCATCAGCAATCCCTTGTTCCATCTCAACGGCTCGGAGCTGAGCAAGTTCTGAATCTTGTTTTGCCTGGGCCGCCTCAGTTTGAGCTTTCTCCAGGTTCAACTTCAGGTCTTCTATGAGTCTCTTGGTACTATCCAGTTCCTCCAGTACCTGTGTTTTAACAGCTTCAGCCACTTCTGCTTGCTTCTTGTAGTCTGGGATTTCTTCTTGTACTTTCTCAAGTTCAAGTTGGACTTTCTTGCGCCTCTGCATATAGACAACCAAGTAAGGCACCTTCCTTACAATTATAATATCAGTATCACTATATCATTATCATCCAATGTTTACTCATCAAAATTGGGTTTAGTAGAGTTAGCTCTCAGTTAAGCAAGCTTAAGTGAGAGAACTGGCAAGTTCTCAGTTATCAACACGACACCCAATCTCTCTGGGTCAGAGCCATGTTCCTGATGACAACAGTGGTAGGAAAGAGGGCTTGCCATATAGTGACAACAGAAGAGCATTCTCAAGATTCTCTTAAAATAATGAAGAATCTGGAAGAACAGGAAGAAGGAGAGGCTAGATATCAAGGTTCAATGTAACCTCCATTAACTGCATTCATCACATACAATAGGTAACGCCTTAATGATAGTTTAGTTTGTAGTCTACTGAAAGGCCACACCTTACTCCAATGGTTATTGAAGTTCAAGGTTACAATTGTCCCAAACTGATGAGAAATAAAATGAAAAAGCTTTCTATAAATTTTGTAAAACATAACTATAAGTTTCAAAAATCATTAAGGATAACTCTAACCTTCCTATTCACACAAATGACAATGTGTTGTTTTAAAAGGATTATACTCTAAAAGTTTTCTCAAGTCTCGCACCTTAGAAAGGTCAAGAGTCATTCAGTAAAAACAAATAAATAAAATTATATCAGCATGTGGAACATTACCTCCAAGGCCATTGCTCTGTGCGATTTCCAATCAACTATTCCCTCCAACCTTGAAACAGCCTCCTTAACAGATTCAAAAGGTGCCGTAGTGTCGACAAGACCTCTGTTCACATTTGCTTTCTTTGCATGTCCAGAAGAATTATCTAGGCCTGTAGTTTCATTTGGAGTAATTCCAACCTCCGGTCCGTGGTTATTAAGCTCAAAGGCTGATATGTCTTCAGTCTTCTTAGTTTCACCCACCAGAGTACAATCATTATTACTCTGAATCTCATCAAGCCCAGCAGAACTCACTTGGTCAGGTTGATAAGGTGGTGGAATACTATGGACTTATGATGACAAAGATGTGGAATTTTCAGGAACAGAACTGGTCTCATTTGAACTCACTGGTGAAGTAAATGTGACAGAGTTTACTGATGAATGAGATGGTGAGAAACTATTGGTTTCTGATGGTAACCTAGTGGCATTTTCAGCCCCCAAGTCCTTCGAAATCTCTGGTGAAGTTGGCGTGCTCTGCTCCAATGATGAATGAGGTGCTGGATTGGACTGAATTTCAGGAGAAATAACAGTATTATAACTTGTAGTCCTTGATACATTTGAATTCTCCTGCAAAATAGGTGCCTCCCCTGATGTATGATGCACTAGACTGCCATGAACTTCTGACAAAGAATCCGTGGAAGTCACAGTAGTAGTCCCCGTTTCTTTTGAAATCTCTGGTAAAATAGGTGAGATCCGGTCTGGCGGTAAATGAGGTACTGCAGTACTTTCAGACGATAAATTTGTGGCATTCTCAGAAGTGGTTATTGACTCATTTGGACTTGAAATAGGTTTGCTCTGATCCATTGATGGATGAGGCAACGGAATGTTGCGAGACTCCAATGCTGAAGTTGTGTGGGTTCCCAGTTACAGTCCCTGATCCATTCAAATTGTCTGAGGAAATTGATGTTTCTGGCCTAGTGCGATGTTGTCTGGAATTGATGTCACTGATGAAAAAGGCATTTTCTGGTCCAGTGACACAGCATCTTCAACTTTCTCGTTGGTAACTGGGGAAGTAGGAGGATGTGAGTTACTGGAAAGGGAATCTGGCAAAGGACTAGAGGTACTTTGTGAAGGTTCCTCAACTGGTAGCTCTTCTTCGGCATCCATGAACTCCTCCATTATATAAGTAGAATTTTCCTGCCACGGATTCTGCTATAGAAATAGATAGTCAGAAAGAAAATGGATAGAACAAGCGGCATATAATCAGAATATACAAACACTGCACTCACATATTATTTTTCTGTCAATTTATAATCCAAAATGTTGTGAATAAAACTATATGGAGAGTAAAAATAAGTATTTTCGTATTCAATCTATGACCCCTCCACCGCATGCAGACACTTGCATTCTAAGAAGCATGGACACGGACACGGGACACAAGTACGAAAAAGACACGTGATATGCAATTCCTCAAAAAGTAGGTCATATGGACACGGAAAATGACACTAAAATATATAGAGAATGTGCAGAAATGATAACAGGAAGTACATGTATACATGCATGCATGCATACATACATTATGTTTGTGCATCAAAAAGTCCATACACTAATAATATAATAACACTTTGCATAGAGCAGCTCAATGAATTATTACACTTCTTATATCAAAAGATTCTAAAATTTTCATAACTTGACGCAAATAATATTTTGACATATTTTTCCACTATAGTCTTTGATATTTACATGAAGCTAAATAAATATATCAAAAATGTAATGGTAAGAAGTGTATGAGTGATGTAAAACACATGCCGGAGAACTTACAACAGATTTCCCAAACTAATAAAATATAATATCTAATTAACAACTTTTTAGAAGTGTCCAAACAAGTGTCGATGTCCGCCACGGGTATAACTCCATGGTAGAAGTGTGTGTGCTACATTGCTCACATTTCAGACACCAATGCACCCTTTTCCAAATTAACAATATGTAAACAACTAGTCACTTTCTTCCATCATGAAATGCTCCCTCCTCCCTCCCTACCAAGCATCCATGCCTAATTCAACTATGAAAGAAGCACCATAAACTCTTGGGGCATTCTCTACAAACCCCAAGTTGCAACCCGTGTACACAAACAGTGGTTACTCGTTATGTATCTTCTTTGACATCAAATATCTCATGAATCATGTGTAAACCAAACATGTTTACAACCAATATAATTCAACAGGCTGTGAAGGTATTGCTGGATCATAACATGTCTTGACAAGGCTCAACAAAAACTATTACATGTAACATAAACTTAAAACAATCATATTTTGATAGCAATTGCAAATTTGGCAACACGACTTTTTTATCATCATTATAATTTTGGGTTAACAAAAGCCATAGCCTGGATAGCAAACGAGGACTTCCCATAGCCCAATCCAACTCTTACCCCCTAAATTAGGTGTTAGGGGAATTTGGCAAACACATCTTGAAAGAGGTTTAAACCACTATTTGCATCCCACTTAGAATTAAAGGGATATAGCAATGCTCCAACAGCACTCAAAAAACAATACCAGATTATAGTGGTGATATTTTGGAATACTAGATGGGCCGTAACACATACCCATAATAAGAAAGCTCTCTCTGTGGTATTAAATCAAAGAAGGAAATCAAGTATAGATCAATTAGCACCTGAAGTTCTGATGATAAGTATAGGAAAATCACCATCTAGTTCAAATAACATGGAATTTGGGGGGCAAGGCTACACACAGTTGAAATCAAATAGAATGAAGCTTAAGGTGCAATATTAGATGGTTTCAGCACCATAATCCATAAAAGAAGGGTATTTTGAATTATAATTTGTTCCTCTTATCTATTACATGAATACATGCACAGAAAATGGATTTCCATTATATTACAAGCTTACATACATTAGTATCTCTAAGATGGTCGTCATGCTTAACCCCTTTTTTCTTTTTCGAAATAAATGATAGAATTGTACCTTGGTGAAAAGGTGCATAAGATGAATTGTTTGGGAAAAAAGTGGGCAAGAACTTAAATTTTAAGCAGTGGTCCAAAATATTTCTTTAAAAAACATCCCTACACTTGGATCATGTGCACACAAACTTAAATGCACAAGACAACACATAAGGAACAACATCTATGGTGGGATTTCAACCAAAACCTTATTTAATCCAGTACCATGTTGGTAACCACTTAACCCTAGGTAGCAACACCCCCCCCCCCCCCCCCCCACCCCCCCCCCCCCCCCCCCCCCCCCCAAAAAAAAAAAAAAAAAAAAAACACCACAAAACATATTATCTCATTTTGAACATCCCAAAGGAGTCATTTAATTGAGCTTCTGTTTTTCTGATAGCAGCTGAATGAAAACCATTAACAAATTTTAAAGCACTTAAATGAAGCATTCCTGGAAACTTTTAGTTAACTGTTCTTTTTCATATGCTAATTCTCATCTTCACTAAGATCAAAATACTTTCCTAAATATCCCTATTATATAATGCTAATTTCTCGGGAGTTTTAAATTGGAATTGCAAAATGTTGTTCGACTCATGTCCCCATGGCATGTGGATATTCTCAAACCTCATCCTATCCATCAATTCATACCCAATTTGTAGGGTTCTTGATGAGGGCATCAGAGCACGTGCACGTTACGGACGTGTCTTTCAGCGCAGACGACGCACCAACTTGTTGAGCTCGAGGATATGGTTCTGAAGCGTTGATATCTAGTCTTTATAGTTGTATTTCAGTATGTATTTCAGTGTATATTTATGGTGTATTTCATTGTGTATTTCAGTAGTGTAGTGTAAAACAGTTCTGTTCAGTTTCTGAACTGAACTGGACTGACTCAGTTTCTGAACTGAAAAACAGTTTTGAAACTGAACCTGTAGTGGGACAGTTCTCTGAACTGAAATTGTAATCTGATAAAGGGAACTGAGTGTACTCTATGAAAGGGGATGAATGTTTAAAAAAAAAAAACAAAGCCTTCTTGCTTGCTAATGCCCTCCCCTCTCCCTGTTTCTCTTATATGTACTCTTCTATTGAATGGAAAGAATGAAGAAGCTGAAACTTAATCTCTTGCAATTCTTACTCTCCTCTCCCTATCCTCTTCCCTCTTGTTAACCTCTTCGCTACCTCGTACAACTTTCTTCTACAAGGTCATTACCATCAGCAGCAGCAACATCAACCAGCAGCAGCAATAGCAAGCAGGGTAAGCAGCAGCAGCAGCAGATCACTGTAGCAGCAGCAGCAGCAGAT